>BMAT01000101.1:28193-40156 GCA_019649035.1 Elysia marginata
AAAAAAAAAAAAAAAAAAAAAAAAAGAAAAAGCAAAGCAGCGGGAAATGTCACGTAATCCGGAAACTTTTCGGTTAAACATTTTAAAAGAAAGGGACCAACAATTTAGTTCAAGAGAGGTAACTGTGAAAACCACGGCGGAGGCTTCAAAACAACATCATGAGGCTCAAGAAAGAGGTAGGCTCTCGTCCTAAAGTTTAAAACCTTCTAAGCAACATTTTATATTTCTAGTAAATATTCTCATATCTTCTATTTCAGATCTTGCGTGCTCGGTGCAAGAAAAAGAGTCTACAGACTGTGGAATTCTTGGATTTGTCTAAGTTAGAACTAGGTTAGTGTTGGTTGCTATGTGTACACAGACCACTTCCTTCCTGTTTTCTCATCTATCTGAAGAGTGGGAATGATGAATTGTCTTGCCTCTATCTTCAGGGTGCTTTCCTTAAAGACCCCAAAGACCTCCAACACACTGAAATTTATAGTGCCTGTAATTTTTCTCCCATTTAGCATCACTTTCACATCTCCTCTGGGTCTTTCCTCAATCTGTAACTTGTGATTTATTGATTATCTTCATATAGCCTATATCTATATCTAGTCTGAGTACCGGTGTAGTCAAGAGAGAGAGAGAGAGAGAGAGAGAGAGAATTACCTCAAAGTTTGCTATTTAAAAAAATGATGTATACTATATAATAAGCTACAGAATAGTGGCAGTTGAGATTTCAGTATTATTATAGATGTACTTTAACATCAACATGATTAAGTATCCTCATGAAATGACAGTTTTCTTACAGATTTTGCTATGCTTACTCAAATTTGAAAGTCTTTACCATCACTAAATGATAGTTTTACAGGTATAGCTTTGAAAATATGTTTTGCAACCAATCAAAATGAGTCTAAAGTCGAAATTGGAAGGTAGTCCTATACTGGTATCACAGGTAAGATTATTTTCTCTACTTTCAAATACAACAAACAGAAAAGCTCTATCAATCATGCTTCTGTATGAAGTTATGGCCATTTTAATTCAGCAGGGCTAGGACTTGTACAATTTCAGAAAAGATAGAAAATAGCATTTAAAATTGAGACAAATATAAAGATGTAGAGGCGTTAGCAACTATACCAACTAAAATTAAACACATGAAACATCACATTTCAACATGAATTGACCGTCAGACTGTTTACAATATTTTAGGCTTTTGTATCAATATCTAAAATAAAAAAATGTTGACTTCTTAACACCCATTAAACTTTAAAAGCCTGTATCTCAGAACTAAGCGATTCAACTTACGACTCATTTGGACAGAATGCGAGACATATGAGGTTTTTACTCTAATTTAAGTAATTTGGTCTTCTTTAAGCGAACTTATTATTATAACTAGACCTCATGCCTCCATAGTCCATTTCGTCCAAATGTTGGAGCATTACAATAAATTTACCAAAATTTTCACCACATAGCCAAACTCTTGAGAAATAAGTGACAGTCACATTCTACAGCCACCTCCTTGACACATGGGAATGGTTGTGGCTATATGATGTGTTTTAATTCTAATATATATTAACCAGTTAAATCTCACATGAGCAGTCGACAAACTCAAAGTCAATCTGTGAGGCAAAGTAAGCTGTGTGGCAGCCTGTTAACAAATAACTGAAGTCTCTTGAGATTGGACACTCTGATAGCCCTTAGTCAGTTTAAGATTAGACCTCGGAGGCTTGCAACATAATTATTAATGTCTTTATTCTGTATTATTTACATCACCAGAGAGACCCTCCTTCTGGCCAGTCTCACTATAACAGAAAACTTTGAGCTAACATTATATTTGAGTGGTTGATTCATTAGTATTTAACTTCAATGGGTCTAGACCTCAGATCAGGGGCAATCATTATTTAACTTTTTGCATATTCGAGGCTGTCACAAAAGGTCGTAAATCTGTGTTTTTGTGATCGGGGACAAAGTGCTTTCAGAAATAACATGGAAAGTAACAACACTATCATAATGATGTGATGTTATTACTTTCTTAAATTGCATCATTATAAAATGCTTTGTAATAATTTTTTAAAAGTTGACCAAGAAACAGAAACGATCACACCCAATATCTTTCAGATGTGATGCAGGACAAAATTTTTGTCCACTAATACGGCCGACTGATTTTCAGTTATGTTTTTCCTTCATTTTTTTTTAAAGCTGTAAAGTCTTTGTAGATAAAATTTTCACCTTTATGATGTAGTTTGAGAGGGATGCAAGGTAAGAGCTTTTTAATGACAGTCTTAATTTCTTTGTCATGCCTTAATATACTTTGTCCATCATTGCAACTGACAGAACCAAGATATTTTTGTCACAGCCTCATTTGCTCTTGAAATTCCGGTTTGCTGGGGTGATATTTACAGCACTCTGCACATCTCCCTACTATAATCTTTGATGGAATGCTTAAAATAGGCTAAGCATTATTAAGACAAAGTCTTAACAGTCAAAAACAATGTATATCAATTTTTTTTTCAAATTAAAATTTAGTAAACCAGCCAAGTGAGTAAAGAAATAAAAAGTATGTTGATCAATAGAGTCTTTTAATATTACAATTAGGGGTTTTGTGATATGACGTCTAAACATACAATAGGCAGCTTTTTATGTTGTATTGAATCACCTAGGTCTTAATCAATAGTTAGGCCTACATAACATTTATACAAGATTGGTAAAAGCGCATTTGAAACAACCAAAATAAATTTTCTTTTGATGTGAAAAACTTGTATTCAAATTTGCTTTTCTTTTGTATTTGGAAGCCTTCTTTCTATCTTCTCTCTTGACATATATGAATGTTGAATATTTACCCTCAAGATCACAAGCAGGAAAACAAAAGAACAAAATATTTCTTTTAAAATATTCTAAACATCTAAACAATTATCGGCACTTTTTAAATGGATTTTGTGCACAATATCTGAATCATTTGCTTGCTGTTGGCCCTAAGCCATAATCAAATGCTGCATCTAACTTTGGCTCTGAAAATCTTAAAAGACATAATTTAAGAATATATATCTTGATTTTATTGCCAGTTGAAATTGAAAAGTTAGACTCTTGTGATTCCCTGAAGTGGCTGATTGCTTCAAAGAATAAGCTGCAAGGGGATGAAGGCCTGGAAAATCTTAAGCAACTCTGGTACCTGGACCTCAGTGATAATCAGGTGAGACTGTGAGTGGAGGAATGACATGGAGGAGACCTCATTAGCTCAATTCCAAAGACAAATTATTTTATGAATGAGCACAATCCTTTTACTCAAGGCAAATGAGGGCATATATTATGATTTAGAACTAAGTCAATCTAACAACCCCAAAATGAAAACATGCCAAGGTCATATAAATCAAACCTAAAATAAATTATCAAGTCTTTTATTTTGTTTCATCGTATTCCAATAGACCCTCTTTTAAATTACTTAACTAAATTGCTAGCCATCCAGATCTATAAATGCTACTTCTCAAGATTGAAAAATTAATTTGCTGATGTATAAAGCACAAAAAATATAAACCCAAGGCATTTATCATGTATCTTCTCAATTTTTAATAAGGGTTTTTGCACTATCCTCCATTATTAGATATGTGGACTCAATGCCTTGTCCCGGTATCTGGCCCTCGGCACTGTCATACTTACCAACAATGATCTCCAATGGAAGGATTTGGAACATATACGCCATGCCCACTTCCTGAGCATCAGTCTTCATGGCAATCCAGGCCTGGACAAAGACCCATATTGTGAGTAAAACAATATAATATAAACATTCATTCTTTTTATCTAGGGATTTCCGGGCAGTGTGCCAGATCTTTTTATGGAGACATGAAATAAGTCATTCAATATCTCTTACACTCACAAGGTCAAGCTGTCACAGGTTTGAGTCCATACCTAAATTATGGTTGCTATATAATGTGAAATATGTTAATATTTTAAAGTCAAACCAGTATAATTTAGGGATTTTTGTTTCTTACTTCAAATCCATGCTCACAACACAGGTATGGAGGCAAATGGGAAGTGGCTTTTTGCTGTGAAGAGGGGGATGGACGGAATCAAATAACACTCTTGAGCAAATGCTTGAAATTGAATGAGCTCTGATTTTAATTCTAATAAAAACTAGATTTGTTGGTGTTAGTTCATGAATAGCCTTCACCATCTGCAGCAAAGAAAAACCACCTAGTGGTATAATGTACAACTTAAAAAAAAAAATTCATGCCAGCAAGGATATTTGCGATAAATTCCAAATTCTTTGATATGATCTGAAGAACTTTGATTTGAGTCCTCTTTTATCATCAACATTATCATCATTTTAATGTAACAGTCAGTATTTTTAAAGTTTTATGTCATTGACAAAATTTTGCCTCCTTTTTAAAAATTAATATGTTTGTTTTTTATAAAGTTCTCCAATTTAATGAATCAAAAAAACATTTTTTGTACTAAGTACTCACAATTAAATTCTGTTTGTTTTAAATTTCAGATCGGATTCATGTAATTGATTGTTTACCTCTTATCTGGGAGCTAGATGGGAGGCTGGTTACAGGTATGTATGAAGTGACCTGTTATTATTCTATTGCTTGAAACGTACATACACATGTGAAAAAAAATGTCCTTTTTGAATATAAGACTGAAAACAAATATTTTTTTTTCTTTGAGATTTGTACTTTTTTCCCCCTGTGCTTTCTATTCTTTTTGTGACCCGGTTTGATCAGATGATTAGATAATTTTTTGTTAGTTCATGCTGTCTTGCTGCACGGTACGATATATTGACAAAAAAAGAATAACTACTTCATGTAACATTTGTGTGGTTAGACATCCTTGGCTAATAATGTAAGTTTCAACAGGTAGGCATGCTGTGAGTAAAATTAATAGAACATTACTAACCCTCCACTCCAGAGATTCGCGAGGGAGCACTTCCCTATTCCCAATCCATATGGGACTGTCCAATGTCACCACAGTGCCAAAAATTTCAAGCTCAGGCTCGTGCTATGTTGAGTTTTGTGATTACAATGTATTATTCTTAACACTTCTTTGGTGAAAATTGCATGGTGTTATCAAAGTTCTTTAAAAATGTATTATTATTTGAGATAGATATGAAATATAATTGAAATTAATTACTTTGAAAATTGTATATTTTTTTTTCACTTTCAAATTCAAACATCCTTGACATGAATGGGTGAAAAGAAGATTGGTATTTTCATTTAAATTTTTATTGCTTTCAGGCTTATATTATAGTGAAAAGGAAGAAAATGATCACCTTATTTTTTAAATATATTCTACGATCTGATATTTAAAAATGTATCTAGTTGAGATGTTTTTTTTTTATGGAACATCATAACAGTGCAAATATATCCTTATATTTGACATACCTAAGAATTCATACACAATAGCAAGCTTCAATTTATTAATCTTCTTTATTGTTTATGTGTATTTTCAGTCACTGAGCGGTTACACGTAAAACAGTTTTTTATTGATACAGAACTTAGTCAGCATCCTGTGGTAAGGCTATTGTAATTAAAAAAAGAAATAATACATATATGTGTATATATATATACATGCATATTTAAAAAAAAAATCAACAATTAATTTGAAATATGAATCACTTGAATGCAGAAAACGGAAAATTTTATGTAGAACATGAACACTTAACTGGTTATTAGAATCGCGTACGTTTGTGGCAATATTTCCAATAATATTAACCATTAACCATTAATGATTGTCAGGGGTTTTACCGGGCTCATTCCTTAATAGTACAGTAGTTTCCAAATAGTTCAAACCTAGAAAAATCAAATATTTTTTTTTCGTTTGAACTAAATTAAGATTATTGATTTTATCCTTCCTTTGTGACATATACCTTTAATTCAATTTTGGATAGTTGCAAGGTAAAAATTTTACAGAGTATGTTCAAAATATCTGTACTGGAATGCTATTTAGGTTTATTCTGCCTACTCAATATATGCCCTCATTTTAGGCATCCACCACTGGATATAACAGTGGTCGTCATTTTTTTTTATGGATTACGAACTTTTAACCCCTTATTTTCACCTCATAAGTTGTTGCATCACTTTCTAGTTTGTTCGTAAAATTTTGAAGTTCAATTGCTGTAAACATTATTAGATATATGTGTGAGGAGCTGGGAAAACCATCCACTTGGATAAAAAAATGAAAGTTACTTTTTTTTACATTGAAGTAAAAGAAGAGGTTGCCTATAATTAATTCCTTTTTATTTGAAAAAGATAATGTTGAATCACATTTAAATTGCGACATGTTTTGTTGATGTTCTTAAGTTCAAGGTAAAGTAAAATATTCTCTATTAGGAGCTATAACTTAAAAAGTGTATTAGCGACATGTGGATGGTTTTTGCAGCACCTCACACATATGTCTACCACAAAGGGGATTGCATTTAGGCTGACTTTTAATCAAAACTGACGTCTTGTGCTCTAAGGCATCTTGAAATGTACTCCCCAAAAATGGTTTGATATGTGTGAGAGAGGATATACAGTCTTAGTCATTTACACTGCACTGCTTGTGCGTCAAAGTTTTCTCAATAATGTTAATAATTTTGGTCTGTTGTCTATCATGTCATATCATATATAAATTTGTCTATTTTTTAACACTTTCCTGCTCGTTGAAATTAAGGATGATCAAAGTTTATTATGCTTTGCTCCATACCTCTGTACACATATATCTCCTTTCCCCAGCGTCATAAAATAGGAAGAACTTTTAAAACTTCAGCCATCCGCAACATTGGGACAGAAGGTGTTGTTAGTAAACAGGTAAAATCGAATTTCATCTGAATCACATAGCCACAATTCTTTGCTTACGATATGGATAGCGATATGGATAGCATATCCACATCAAGGTGATTGCAATCAAGGCGGAAACAATGCCTTTGTAGAGTGAGCTTGTCATTTTCTAATATTATTTTTAAAAACAACAAAACAGTAACTCTAACTTTGGTTACTTTACATTAAAATGTACACTTTCTGGTTCATTACATACAATTAAATTGATAGCTCATGAGAGGCAATATACACATTCATGGCTCAACTAACTTGATTAAACATTGTTTTGAAATAAACAGAAACAGCACGGATATTAAGATCTAAAATTTATAATGCAAACTTAAACTCACTGGTCTTGTTTAAAATTTTAATAATTTTTTTTTTAAAATGAGATTTGAAATGAGTAAAAATAACATCTGAAATGAAATTTTTTCTGTGTTTGTTTTTTTTTTTTTATTTTGAACTTCGTTAAAAAATCTTAAATCTTCAACTGCTTCCAAAATATATTTAATGAAGTTGAGCAAAAATGCCTTCTTTTGAAAACTGTTATGGTTGCACACAAAACCTGCTGCATCTGACTACATTAGTACCAAAGCATAGATTTATACATTTTTCAAACTGCAAGTTCATTATCAGAGATTTACCCCGCAGCCAGCCCCAATGAGTTAGAAGTCACCTCTAACTTTGATATATTAAAAAAAAAAAACACTTTATGAGCATCTCAACACTGCTATTATCTTTGTTTTTTGAAAAGATATTGTACAATTGTAATGATTTAAAAACATAAGACAAGGAGACAAATTATTTTTAAGGTGGCTTTTCTTTAAAACTCTAGCATCTGGTTTGTCAGGGGTTGTTTACAGATTATTGAAAGATGTTATTGTTTATAGGTCCTGGTTCTATTTCTTACAAAAAAAGTGTAGAAAAGCTTTTTTTCCAGATTGTTTTTTTTCTGTGTAAATTTAATCGTATATTTGTTTAAAACAGTTTTACTTTCTTTCTTTTTCAGTGCAAATACATCTACTCCAAATTTCCAATGTCGGAAACTCATACAAAACGTAAGTGCAGATTTTTGCACATCTAAGATTATATGTCAGTCAGTGGTTAAGTTAATACAGAAAATTTTAAGAAGTGTAAAACCTACCTTTCCTCCCCAAAAAAAAATATTTTTTAATTTATTCACAGAGTGCCTTTTTGTGTCTTTGAATCATCAGTATACAACGGTCGGAATGTAAATGGAATCTATGTTTTAAAGCAAAAGGCCGTATTGTCTTTTTATATTATTCATCTTCAATCAAGCAAAAATATTTTGACTTTCCTTTATTACAGTTGACGTCCTCAAATTTAAAGTCACATAAGAGGGATGGTCCTTATTTAGGGGGTCTTAATTAAGAGGTTTCACTGTCTTGCATTTCTTAAGAAGTCCATATTAAGAATAAAACTACAAATTCATTTTGTTTGCCAGATACTGATGAACGTAGGCTTCGTTATCTTTGCAACATGGTTCAAGGAGACATCATTCGCTGGTTCCATGAAACAAACAAAAAGTAAAATTAGTTTTTTTCTAGAATTGTATTTTTTTTATTTATCAAGCGTTACAAATATTTTAAATGTTGTATTTTTAGAGAATCTGAAAGGGTGACAATTACTGGATGAAAGCAACATTTTTCCGAAGAGATATTTAACTAGAAATAGTTAATTGTATAATATATCTGCAAACAGTTTTGAATCTATTTATGCTTTTTAAGTATACACTGTACTCATAAATTTATAATTGGGTAAATACCGAAAAGAAAGAGGTGATATGTACAATTGATGTGCATTGCAAAATGAACATATTAAATCTGTTTTTAAAGAGCCTTCATGCCCCTAGCTGTAAAAACTTATTTGGGTTGAAGTGGTCAGAGTTTAATTACGTAAATTAGTCCTAATTAGGTTCTAGGCCCATAACCTTTTTTTTCTACCATTGCCAAATATTTTGATAAACCTCAAATTGCTTTGAGTTTAATACATATATATCTTTTAATATGGTTCTAATCCAGAAACCTTTTTAGATTTCAGATTTAGTGTTACAATCAAAGAAATCAAAACTCATGTTAAAGAAGGTGAAATTAAATAATAAAGTTTTTTTTTTTAATACTGTACAAACTTCACATTCACATTTCATTTCTTCCTTCAGAACAGTGAAAGGACTCACAGACACATTTTTAGAGGAACTCTTAGAACAAAGAAAGAGAGATGTAGAAAGATGTAACATGGTGCTACTTTTATTGGTGGTAAGATTGACGCTCATTTGCTCCTTTCCTGTTGTTATCCAGTCTGTACAAACAACTTTTTGTTCTTGTTTTATTAAGTGACATGAAATGGCACATTAACAACGAAAAAACAAACATCAAATTAATGTTTTCTTCATACAAATTTTTTAGTGAAAAAACAAATTAAGAAATAAATAATAATAAATATGTTTAGAGTCCTCCACCGCTGAAGGCAGTCTCATGACTTTACATATTTACCCTGGCAGGCCTATACACACTGGGGCAAATTCAACTCATTTTTCAGAGCACTACAGTATGGAAGCCTGTTAGGCGCTGAAATACTAACATTCCATAAATTTCAAGCACTGCTTTTTTGTTTCTAAACATAAGTTTTTGTGCTCAGCATTTGCTTGTTAATTTAAGGAATCTAGTGGAAGTATTGTTCAGATAATATGTGGAGGTGCATTGTCATAGGGAAGGGTTTTTGCATCAATGTCATGAAAACCACTTTACCGATGTAAATTAACACAGTAGTCTTATAAAATAGTTACCATAGCTTAATTATCATATTTACCCATTTTTGTAGAAAAAAACGTGGCAGTTGATGAATTATATATCTTATAATATTACAATATTTCTTTACATGGTTATTTATATTTTCATGCTCAGTTTTTATCTCGAGGAAGGTTTTTTTGTTGGTCAATTTCTTATTTTGTCTGGAAACTTGCTCCTATGCTTTTATTTTTAATGCACACTGCCCTTAAAGTGTGTGTAGAAATTAACATTGTTCTGATTTCTTGTAAAATGATTCTTTTTTCAATGAAGATGGATTGCAAAATACATAAATAACTAGAAAAAAACTTATGAGCATTCAAAGTCCGAAATATAAGTTATGTGTTTCACTGCATTTTCCAGGTAAGTTTTGTGTTTCACTGCATGTTCCAAGAAAATTTTTTTTTCTTTTCATTCCAAAATAAACTTCAATGTAGATTTATTCCTCCTTTCTGCATGGTTGATTCAACACAAGTTATACTATTTTCCCACAAAATTTCAATAATTTCATGCAACTTAGAATGTTTGAAAGCTCAGAAAAATCCATACTTTAAAATATCAGTGCAATAAAATTTAGAAAATGCCACATCGGACTCATTTGGACTGATTGGTAGACAAATGTATTTGTCTGCACTCCCTGACATGCTTTCTACTTTAGTGCTCTATAACTTGTAACACTGTACGTATCACAATGATATTCACTGTACTTTTCAGATCTCTCTTGAGTTTCAGCTTCCCACTGCACTGATGAAGGCTGTTCTTGGTGCAGTAGGCCTGGATTTGGTTGGGTGGGTGACAACTACCTATTATCTGTTAGCGAATTTTATTAAATAAAAGTATAAATATTTAATATAATTTTTTTTGTTTTTTTAATGCTTTCGAATA
Organism: Elysia marginata; assembly: GCA_019649035.1. NCBI lineage: Eukaryota > Metazoa > Mollusca > Gastropoda > Plakobranchidae > Elysia > Elysia marginata. The sequence goes on from BMAT01000101.1 coordinate 38,656, forward strand.
TTAATTTTATACACAGAACCAGTCTTCTTCCTTGCAACTTTTAAACTTTACGCAAACCAAAAAAAAAGAATCAGTTTTTAAGGATGCTTAATGCAGTAAGTTCTTTTGCATGACAATGATCATTATGATATGCTAACTGTGTACATTACACACCTGTAGAGTTTTACAAATATAAAATTTAATGAGCTTTGTAACTTTGAAATTCAAAGATATGTAATGCTTTTGGAAGCCTTTTAAAGCAAGGAAAAACTTTTTTTCATAACTTGATTAAAACCTGCCTTATTGCATTTGGAAGATTAAGGATTAGTAAGACCCGTAGTGAATGAGAAAATATGCATACCATTAAGCTTTAATTTAAACCCAGAACAATTTTCGGTACATTTCTGATCTTTTGAAAGGAAAACCCAATTTTATCAATTTGAATTTAAGCACAGTCATATCAACTCATTTTGTGAAAGCGCTACTTATATTAATCATGATGTAAAAGGGAACATGTATTAAAAACTCTTCGAATTGTATTTTTTTCAGAACGGTTGGTACCATGCCCCTTTTTCTGCTCCCTCGCATACACAGAACCAAAGTGATTGGCATTTTGTTGAACGCTGCCAAAGTTGATAGAGATAACAATGTGGTTAGTACCAACTGTGTGGAAAAAAAGAGAATCAATTTTATTGTTTCTTTACAAAAAACGTTTTTTAATATACTTTTTGCCTGTAAGGTTTGTGAGATTTTTTTATTTTCTAAAATCCAGTTGAAAATCAGTAAGGACTGTCATGTCATAGAAGCTTATGGTCTGAAGAGTTAAAATATGGTAGGTAATGAAGGAAAACAAGATTAAAAAATAGACATCACAATACCAAAAAATAATTATTCTGTATGTAAGTATCTTGTATGATGTGCCAAGTGTTAACTAAATACTGAGAGGTAATATTTATTGGATGGCTATTATGAATATGAAATGAAAGAGCCTTAGAGAAGTTTATTAGTTGTTGTGAGACTGGAGGTATTTTGTGAAATGAAAATCACATTTGTTTCCAAAAAGATAAGGATTTGTTAGTTACATCTAGCTTGCAGACTGTTAACCAAGATTGCATTTTTCGTTTAAAAAAAATCAGATAGGCTTAATTGTCATGGAATCATTACACTGTCTGTTACATACATGTAAGTGCATCAGTTTTTTCATGACATTCAGCTGTCTATGATATGCAACCTTCATTCTTATGAAATTTTCAGAATAGTGATGATGGCCTGTACCCTCAGCTTTTTATGTGTCTGTATTTTAATGTGGCACGACTGACCCATATCAGCCAAACCTCAGAAGAAAATATGAACCGAGTGAAAACTCTTCCCATGTAAGTTTGCAATCTTCACTCAACGAAAGATACCAAGTTTAAATACATTTTGCACCTCAACCTTCCATTCCATAGAGAGTCACATCAGAACTGGTGACTGGTCAATAATAGCATGATTGATTGATTGAAGGGTATTTTTACAAGCCCAA
>BMAT01000101.1:45756-63947 GCA_019649035.1 Elysia marginata
CATAGAAGCGCTGGAAATGTGGCTGTACCATAGAATGGCCAGGATCTCCTGGAAAGAGAAGAAGAAGAACAAATAGGTACTGGAAGAAATAGGTTTGAAGCACACGGAGCTATTGAAAACTATAAAAACCAGACAGCTCGCATACTACGGGCACATACGACATCACCAAAGTCTCCAGAAATCTATTATGGAGGGAAAGATCAAGGGGAAGAGACAATGTGGTAGAAAAAGAAAATCCTGGCTTGGTAACATCGAAGAAACGTCGACTAGACGGATCAACGAATGTTGTGAGGTTGCTCTAAACCGAGAAGAATGGTGACGCACCATAGCATCCAACCTCTGGCAAGAGACGGAACAGCGGTAAAGGTGAAGATAAAAATCCTGACACCTTTTCACTTAAAAGTGAGAAATTTAGGTAAGGCAGAATGAATGATTTGTTTGACTCAAACCACAAGCTTGTCCCGTACAAGACAACCTGCTGTCTTGTAGTGAATCAACAAGTATGTGTAGATATGCTCCGAGGACTCACCAGCCAAATTTGTAATATCTGATTTTTCAAAACTGTTTCTTCCAAATTTATATGCGAAGAGATTGTTTAGAGGTTTGAGGCTGGTTTCAGCTTTCATAATTATTAGAGGGTGACAAATTTACCTTGATACCTCAGTTCACACTTAAAGGGTCAAGGGAAATACAAGACATGTCACATTTAGGGGTTACGTCATTAAAATCAATACAATGATGTTCTGCATGAATAAATCTCTTTTCTGTTAATGAAAACATAAAGTTAAATTATTTGTCCTTTCTAATCTATTGAAACTAAGATGGAAACTCATACATTGATTCTCCTATCTACTTAAAGGTGCCAAAAAAATGAGGCCAAAAAAATTGTGACATGTCTTGTTTTTCCATTGGTTTGCTGATCAAACCACACTGTTTTATTTTCTCTGCATCCCAGCTCTCCGATTCACTTCCCATCAAGCCCGTGCACTCAGTCGTCTGGGCCTCCCAGTTTCTGACCAATGGGCAGACTATCCCCAACTTGGAGCCGCCCATCCTGAACCCGGTCAGAGAGGCAGCCAAGCCCAAGCCTATCCCACCCAGTAAGGACAGTAGTATTCTGAGAGTGCAACCACTAATGTTATGTGCCTATTTACAAGTTTATTATGGCACTGTACTCATGGCGACTAGGTCAAGTTTCAAAGAAATTTCTATGGTCATCGGAAAAATAAAGCTTCATTTATTCATATTTTGGAAGCTGTATGAGTGGTGATATAGGTTCATGAATACGCTAGAATATGCTAAAAATTTTATATTTATTCCATCTGGACAGCCGTTGACTTATTATTAGCTTTAAAGTATTGTATTTTTTAACCTAAAGTTTAAATAATTTTCATATTTTGTGTGTGTTTTCAGAAATGGGTGACAAGGTGTTATTAGGCCCCCAGGTGAGTCTCAATATGATGGAAACAACTCTTTCTTTCTCTTTGCCACATCAGGAGTATCAAAATTATTTTGTTAAACTACCTTCAATTTTCAACTATGTGACAAGTATTAAAAAAGATTTTCAAGTTTCGAATATAATATGCTGAGCCAATAACTCTTAGCAAAGATTTCCTGCAAGTTTTCATGTTGCAGAAGGGGACATGAAGCTTTATCTTCAGGAATATTTTGTTATTTTTTTTATTTTGGAATGAGGTATTTTCAAAAGCATATTTAATGATAAATTGAATTTATTGATTATTGATCGTAATATTCTATGGCTTTAGTGAGAAGATGGCATAAAGACAACATTGATTACAAGCAGTTGTCTGAGAGCCCCTTACAAATGAGAGATGATTACTTTTAACGTACATTTGAAGCAAAGGATGTTGAAGTTTGTCAGTTGTAACTTATTTGTTGCATCCAAAGAAATGTCTTACAACCGGTCAAAATGAGTCTTAAGTCAAAATTGAAAAATAGTGAGATATTGGTATAGAAAAAAGCTCATTTTCTTGTTTTTCAAATTCATTAAACAGAAAAGCTCTATCTTTCCTCTGTGTATAGTTATAGCTGTTTCAAGTTTACAAGGTTAGGACTTGTGAAATTTCAGAAAAGGGAGAAAATTGCGTTTAAAGTTTGGAGAACTCCAGTGGGTGCAAAGTCCTTAACAACCATACCACTTAAAAATCAAATACATAAAACATGAAATTTGAACATGATTCAGGTTTGAAAACTGCTGGGAAATGATTTTAGCCTCAATGTCTAAAAAAAAAGACTTCTGAACACCCACTCTACTTCAAAAGCCTGTATCTCAAAACTAGGCAGTGCGACTTAAGACTCATTTGGATAGGATGTGAGACAAATGTATAAACAATATATTGGAAATAAAAGCATGTTTTTTCACAGGTGGTTGGAGAGCTGGCCTCACTCCTGGAAGGAGATATTGCAATGGTCAAAATAGATGCTGTTCCCAGTGAGACATGCTTACTATATAAGACTTTTATTGGCTTGATTAAAATTAATAAAACCATCCCTTTCTGTGCCCCTAATTATTTTTTAAGGGTTTCTGTTAAAACTTGGTGGAATTAAAACTTATAAGAGCAAGCAAAGCTTAAGCAAATAGCTGTTCTCTCTATACCCTTACTTTTCATGTGAGCAATTACATTGCTTTATTATTATTTATGCCACTTTTTCATGCTTTGATTTCTTTACATCTAATTTGAGCAAACTTTTTAAGACTTCTTGAAAGAGAAGTTATGTATTTCTTCCCTATTAAAGGGGTAATTATTGTATGTATAACTAAGCCAAAAATGTTGTTACTAAATTCAGTCCAGATTCTATTCAAACAAGATTAGCAATTGTCTAGTGATCAAAAACACTAGTTGTGGTTTATCAGCTTTAGACTTGAGATGCTGCCTAAGTAAACAAATATGATATAACATGATGTAACATCAGACAGGTTCAAATAATATGTAAATTAAAAACAACAACGACCAATTATTCAAATGTTTAACTTTAAATATTGTTTATTTATTCAGTATCCAATGGTGCGGTAGAAAGCAAACTCAAATCAAGTGAGGCCCACTTTGCCTATGTTGACCTCAAAGCACTTTGCTATGCCAGAGATATTGGAATGTGGAGACCAGCAAAAACTGTAGGAGATAAGTAAGTGCATTTCAGGCGTCTAAGCAAAAGCACAAACGGAATAATGTGAAAATGCTTTATTGTAAAGAAATTATTGTTGCCATTATTGATCATTAAAAAAAACACCTTTTTCTCTATGTGTTTTGAAAATATTGCAAAAGTGCAAATCTTTTTAGGTTTAAGATTGTTAACATGATATTAAAAGAGAGGTAAAAAATATTGTTACATGGCTAAAAATTGCAATGAATATTTCTTACAAGGTTAAATTTTTCTGAAATACTCAATCTAAATCCTTGATCTAAAATATGATAATATTCTTAAGTCCCATAAATTAAGATGCTGATATTTACTTTTTAACTTTGTTTTCAAGTAAAAAAGGTCTAGTAAAGCTAAAATGTGTTGCATAAAAGATATTCAAATAATTTAAGTTATACCTGGTGCCTCAAACTTTAATACTCTATGTGTTCTTGAAATCTTTACAAACCGAGTATTTCAACATAGGGCTGGCATCTGTTTTGGTCTGCTCCAAACACAATTTTTAAACAATAAAATTAAAGTCAAGCACAGGTTTTTCACTACAAGAGTTCTGTACCAATATAAAGACTGGATCATCTCTTATTGTGTCTATGTTTTAAAGGATTGAGATAAATGTGGACTTTGAAATTCAAATGAATTTGAGCTCAAGTATATAAAAACATTCACTACCATTTTCAAATAAATTTGAAACTTAGTATGAAAAACAAGGTTATTTTGCTGTAATATATTCATTCATTTTAATAATACTCTGAAACCTACAGTCAATATGAAATAAGATCTTCACCCAGGTAAAACATTTAATCATAATTATAGTTGCTTTAGCTTTTTGCTTCTAGACAAGTAGGCTGCAAATCTATTATCAATTAATATCACATATATGTGCCCATAGAAATGTTTTTGCTTCTGAGCCAATGAATATTCCAAATTTTTTAACAAGGTACAGAAAATTGATGTCAAAACATCTATCTATCACACCTCATATTTCATTAGTATAAAAAAGAATACATTTTAAGCTTTGCTATTGGCTTCTTGTAACTCTAGGCTAATGTTTTAGCTGGCCTGCAAATGAACTAATTTTCTCTTCTGCTTTGTCTTTATAGGGATGTTTTTTTTTCAAAAGATCTTTTCAGTTGCTTTTATGAATTGAAAATGGTAAAACTCCTTAGATATCAAATTTAATAACTGGGATCAACCTGGAATATACTGGTCACCCAGTAGAGGCGATTGCCTTGAACAAGAGGCCCTCAGAATTGGTCTCATTATATGTACTAGAACATCTTGCCATAGTAGAAACGTACTTATCCCATTTTCAAACTTCAATCAGAAGTTGTTTCAGAGACCAAAACAAGCCTTTCTGAAATTATGGCTTTCGTTGGTAAAAGTTTTTTAATATTGCTCCAAATATCCTGACACACGGTTGCCATGGTTTTGCCTGCTGTTTTTCTGTCGTTATTTGTAAACTTATTTTAGAAGCCTGTAAACATAAGAATACATAAAATATAATCCAGTTTTATTTACGGCTGCTCTATCAGCACGTCTATGTATCAATATAATTTCAGGTAATAGAGTTTTTCATTGGATAAAGCCCATTAAAATAATTTCTTCTTAAACTGACTTTTTGTCTGGTCTACTACGATCTACTTACATGGTTATTGACATGACCAGCACTATCCATGTGTTAAGTAGGTAGAATGCTAGATATTCAATATTATTAACCATCTCGTTACATATGCATGGATCTAGCCCATGTGTTCATCCATCTAAACTAAAACACAAAGATCCATTGTAAGGTGAAACAAACATAGACATAATTAGCAATAGAGATTTTTTTGTTTGGTACTCATCTTCTATCGCTTTTCCTACTTTATTTTTTGTAATCTATTTATTGCCAATTTTGTAAATCAAAATCATTATGACATCCCTGGGCATGTCGATATGAGCGGATTCAATGCTGTACTTCAATCCTAACATATTTTTGTGTCATTCATTTTTCTGTGTTAAAGTTTTTATTTTAATATTAAAACTAATTAAATGAAAAGTGTAAATGAATAAAATTCAATAACAAATAGTTAACATAAGATGCTACAAATATCTCGTTTTTATTTAAAAAGAAATTTAAAACCAACTTGCATAATTTTTTACTTGTAATTCTTTGTACCTATTTTACTAACACATCCTGATGCTGTTACTGTAGAAAGTATGATCTCTGTTTCATGTTTCAAATATCATTGTTTACAATGATCGATTTATTTTGCTCTTCCCCTTAGTCATCTTTGAATTGAAATAGCTCTTTTTTTTTTACTCACATCAGCATATTAAATTTTTGTGTAAGAACACAGTGGAACCCATGGTATTTAAAGACAATTGGAGTAACGAGAACTATGGGTAGAAAAACAGATTTCAAAAACCTTCATTTTCTTTATATTTGGGCCATTAGATAATTTACTTTAGAAATTACGAGAACCCAAATCAGCAATCTTGGTATTAACAAGCAAGAGACTCAAAAGCTGACTTAAAGAGACCTACGTTTCAAAAACAACTGATTATTTAAAAACCTCAAGCCTGCTTACATGTTTTGTCTAAGTAAAAGGAGGTGAAAGAGTATGTTTCATACCTCAATATGTCCTTTTCAATGGATCGATTGCACTCGGTGCAGTGTGAAAATATTAAAGAATTTACTTTTCTTAAAAAAAATATATGTGTCCCTTTAAAGAGCTTAGTTTAAATTGTTTTGATTTTTGAAGCATTATTTCCCACTCAAAGGTAACATTGAGCTTAGCAATCAATAGAGTTGAAATTATAGATCTAGTCTTTTCATTGGTTACTCTTTACGTCTGTAATAATGAAAAGAAAAATTGTGATTCCTCATCTCTTAACTCATATGTTTTAATTTTTCCCTCATCTTTAGAAGCAACTCTTCAAAAAACGCTTACTTTAAAAAGAAAAGCATTTTTTTGTGTTGTATAACTAAATCCTTATCACCAAAGGAAAACAGAAGTAAATAAGAAAAAGAAAGGGCAAGGGGTATAAAGTGATGGCTTTTGATTGACTCCAGTCTTATTAAGAAAGAAACTGATTCAAAGTTAATAGATGCATGCAATAAATAAAGGTTTCTTCTGTGAAATTAAATGTCTTATCAGAACAGGCAACCATGAACCTTAGGCAGGAGACTTAACCCATGCTTGATAAAAAAATCAATCTACCTACCACATGATTTTGATCATTTTAATTAGATAAATAAGATTTTTTGTTGTTGTTTATGTCGTTGCGCAGATTTTTAAGCGATGGAGAGTCTTGTTTTTTTTAAAAATAAAAGTCAGCACTGACAATTTAGAAAACACTATTATTTCAATGAGTGATAGACTGCTCTTAGTCTCATTGGAATAGTAAGTTGACCTCTTAAAGTTAGCATTGATATAAATTGAAGCAGTTAAGCGATCTAACGACCCTTTTTAGACTTATTAATATCCGAAATTGCTGTCTGACTTCATATAATTATGTAACCTTTATAATCTCTACCCTTTGTGTACGAAAACAAAGAACTGTGATACTTTTAAATCTCATCTGAAAAAAGTACTCTACAAAGAGGCTTAACCATCATAATAAGTGCCCCCTTCTTGTTGAGATAAATTTTTACCAAATACAAGCTTATGCGTATTTCATATATAGAGAGATCTTTGCTTTTGTAAGTGGTTTTTACACTTTTACTGTCAACATTGTTTTTATTCAGATTTTTCTTTTTGACTTTCCTTCGTTTGAATGCTCTTTTAATTATTTTTATTAGGTGATATAGTCATGATTATTGTAGCACATTTTAGATTGTGATGGATTGTAGCAGTTTGAAGGTAAATGTATTGTAATCAACTTTTATGCCTATAAATGTAATTATGTTATTGTAACAGCCCTGCAGAGCATCTGTGATGATTATTATTATAATTTATTATTATTACTATTATAATTATTATTATTACAATTATTATTATTATTATAATTATTATTATTATTATTATAATTATTATTATTATCTGCAGATACACAATTCACTCAACGGAAACATGTCAGATGATCTCCTCGCTGGCGTCTACAGAAGAAGGTGCCGCAGAGCCTCTCATCTACAGTGCCCGTGAACCAGAAAAGGTGATAACTAACATTCTGTTCTTCAGTTTTGCCTCTTGTGATGTTTTCCCCCCTCTCCCAACAACGAGAAAGAGTGGTCTATGAAAACGAGTGGTTTAAATTCCAAAAAGTTGAACTAGTAGTGTTAAACCTGTTTTTCTCAAAGGTTTTTTATGATAGTCAATTGTTTTTATATTACTTGACAAAGCATATTTTTTTTAAGGGGTTTTATTATGTTTCACTTGTGTATTATAAAATCTACCGAATTCAATTTTGATCTCTTTTACTGAAATAAGTCAAAATAAAAGTAAATGTAAAAAAAAATGAATAATCTCACCATCAGCCCAAATGAGTCACAATTTTTATATTCCAGGCAAAAACAAAAACTATTTTAGTCTATTCTGTCTGAGTTTCCAAAGGAAAAGAAATAACTTAAAGTTATGAAGGATTTCTAGAAATTAGTTAAAACTTTTCTCGATTTAAGATTTATAGAGAAAAGGATGGATAAATAGATTTTGAAAGGGCATTTTCTCAAATCAAATTTCAGACATCTGACTCATTTTGACTGGTCATGGGATATGATATATATGCTATATATATACAGTGGAGCCCCTCAATAAAGACCACCCCTCTTATATGACTTTAAATTAGAGGACGTATGGTTATAAGGGGTATAGTAATTTAACCCCTGAACTAAAACCCCTCCTTATCAGACCTCTTTTTATCGACATTTTTCCAGGTCTATATTCAGGGGTTCTACTGTGTATGTTTTGATACTCAGCGAGACAATATAAAGCTTGTCCAAATTTATTCTTAACTTCTTTAGTGTTACTTTGTAAAAAAAAACTTCTGCTATTGTAATATATTTTTTTGTTGTTGTTTTTTGCCAGGTATCTGCAAGAAGTGCCTTTTCAAACTTTGGCCTCACCTCACAAATGGTGCACCGCAGTCAATCTGTTGGAACTGGTTACCTGACTGGATACAGGGTAAGACAAGAGTTTGGCGACATTTCATAAAAGTTAATCGTAAAAACTGGTCCCTGAAGATTTTAGATTCTATAGGTAACTCTCTCAGCCGTAGTCCACCTATCCTTACAAGCTCTCTATTGGCCTGAGCTTCCTAGCCTAATGTCTGGAAAGATATGTTAAAAAAAAAAAAAGAAAAAAAAAGAAAAGAAGAACATAAAATAATATGCAAAACATAATGCTATATATAAACTGAAAATTTTGTTGCTTTAATTACACTGTGAATTAGCAGGTCTTATCCTGACTCTTAATTAATTTATATCTATCTCTCCTCACCTACTTTGTTACTTATCTTCTGTTACCAGTGGACCATAATCCAAACCTAGATCTAGATATTGGAAACATCTTGATCAAATCCATTGTTGCTCCCTGATTCTATTTCACTCCAAATCTTTTTTTTGTGTAAATTTTATTCATCTGAATTGTTTGAATAAATGCACATTAAAAATTTATCACAAAAGAGGCTTTTTACATATCTACATTTTTTGACCTTTTTCATTGTGAGGTTGTTATCTAAGCATGATTGATTTTATGGGCTGTTGTTTTTGGCCGTATTGATCTTAATCCTACTTCAATCCACTACATGTACTTTTATATTTCAGTCGTTGTAAAAACAAATTTTAGTAGGCCTAGCATTTCATCTGGTGAACTATTGAACTGGTTTTTTTGTTGTTGAAAAGGCTAATCCTTTCTGGGTAATTTGCATGAAAAGTATTATTGAAGCACTAATTTATATGCTCATACTGTCTTTTATTTGTTTGTTTTTTTTTGTTTTTGTAAAGATGATAAAATCAAAATAGTATTTTCCTTCAGCCAGCGAAAAATTCATAAACACTTGTTTTGTCACCAGCATTCAAATGACGAATACCTTGGAGTCCTTTCTACCAATATCGATCAAGAAGTGGGCAGCAGTGGCAGACTCAGTTTTAGCAACAATAACAGCATGATTGCGAGTGCAAAGACATTGCGCCAGAAGAAAAGGATTTTGTCTGCACCAGCTACGACATCAGCCAAACTAGGGTCAACTGCTTCACCCGTAACAAGAGGTTGGGGATTAAAAACACCATTTTTTTTTCTTGTCACTTAGAAATTGCTACCTGAAGAAAAAAAAAAGATGAGCGTAAATGAAACAACAAAAGATGATATGGTCTGATGTAGACTTAGAAAAGAATAATGGGGTTATGATTTCATGTTTGTTACAAGCATGAGTTCCTCATATATAATCTGAGTACCTGAATTGAATAATTTGTTTTGTAAAACAAAATAGGGGGTAGAGAAATTGTTTAAAATTATTTCCTCTTTGAATATATTCTCTTTTGGGGCCACATGATCCTTTTTCTGATATCTTTCTCCTGTTGTCAGGTAAGAAACTATTGTGTGCGCAGGGAACTGGTGCCATCTTACATAAGGTATCTCGCACTTACTTAACTGCCCTTGAAGCAAAAGCTTTTGATCTTTTATCTTACCTCAATCTGCAGGAGGCTGAGTTTGTTATAGACATGATAAAGCTACTCAAAAACATGTTTTCAAAATTTAAAATCTGCAGAGTTATTAATGTTATTTCTTAAGGTTACCTTATGCAACTGAATATCTTTTCTTCTTTCTCTTTTGCCGTTCATCTTACCACAGTTGTTGAAATGAACACATTGCATCTGCATGACAATGTGCACCATATAAGGGGTTTAACTCCAAGGGCTGAGTCGGATCGATCTGGAGCTCTTACTTCCCCTTCCACAATGGCATCACCAGGGATTGCATCTCTAGGGCCGCCAGGCCAGGCCTCTGCTGCATCAACGCCTGTCCTGGAGCACCCTGAACCAGAAACTTCTAGGGCTAACACACCCACCCTTGTGACTGATGAACTGGTGAGTGCTTATCAAATACTTTTTTTTTATATTACCAAGGTCTTGCAAGCAATGTGTCAACAATGATATTAAGGTTTTGTCAAAAGGCACTAGAAGGTTGGGCAATAAAAAAATCTTATTGACGTAATCTTGCAAAATCTGAGTATTTTGTTTTGCATGGCAGATGAAAGTGTGAATTTATCATTTTAAAACTTTTTTTCCCCCATACAGTATATTTATAGCTTATGTTTGACGGCTCTTTTAACATATATGCTTCTCAGCCCTTGGACTATGAATGTTTAAACAAGTTTTCTCTTGGTTTGTGTTGCTGTGCGTGTACAGTTAAGATTCTATTTTTAAAATATTGAATAGCAATATTGCATTATCAAAGAGATTTTCTAGAACTATGATTTTTTTATTCCCATCTTTACAGAAATTTTTTTGTGTTTCTTAAAAATTATAGCCTTAGTAAATGAACATAATCCGCATTTAGAAAATATACACGTCTAAAAAGTAAAAACTCAGGTGTCAGAAATTTTGATATTTGAGGGAAGGCTTTTTAATCGATTCATTCCTCTTTTTCTCTATTCACTTTATTTAAAAAAAAGATGATTATCATTTAACAAAATTTTATTAATTTTTTTGTAGTTTTTAACATTTCAAAAGCTCAAGAAAATGCATTGTAGGTCAGAGTTTTCAACGCCTGGTAATTTAGAATTTTGCGACTTCTGGCTCCCTAGGGACTGGTTGTGAAAAAAATGTTATATATGCCACAAAGGGTCCAATTGGCAACTGCTCACTTAGAGAGACAGTGAATAGAGAACTGCCTTGAGATCAAAATATTTTGAATTACTTGAAAACTTATGGTCACCTCAATGCTAATATTGTTTACGTTTCCAAGAAAAATAGCGACCAAGTATTTAAAAATGTATTTTTTGAGACATTGGTCAGGTTTGGATGGCTCACTTAAACTTAAAGAGAGTGTGACACACAAAAAATAGTTATGGAGCTCTTTGCTCCAGGCAAAAAAAATAATATTATGCTTGATCTGTTTTTGCCTTTGTTTATTTCTGTTTTTCTCACTGCCTTCCTGTATGTCTGTATCCCTCTTCCTTTTTCTCTCTTCGCATTTCTTCTCTGTTGTAAAAACAGCTAACGAATCAAAGAATGCTTTCTATTTTATATTTTTTTCATCGTTTTTGTGCCTTTCCCTTTTCAAACCTCTTTTTATCTCTCCTTGGAATACCTTTAGTTTTCCCCGTCAAAATGTTCTTTTACTGTTTTGCTCTGCTTTTTTTTTACTGTGCATTTTCTCTGCCATCCAGGGATATATATGAAGTGACAGGCTAGGGTTTTTAGCTCATTTTTTTTGACTGCTTATATAAATATTTTTTACCTAAAAATCTTTATTGTAAAAGGAAACCTAAAGGTCAAATTCTCCAAGTAATCTGCTTTCGTTATCCTCTCAAAATCAATTCATCTGAAATAATTCATGTTCTCTGATAGGAAGCTCTCTCCCAATCAATGCAAAGCAGGAAACTGTGCCGAACCCCTTTTTTTTGTTGAAAGACACTCATCAGCTTAAATAAAAAATCTATCAGTGTTTAAGTATTTGTGATAGTTTTTAAAAAAATTATTTTTTAAACAAAAGAAGCTTAAGGTCAAGCCCTAAAACGTTATGCATTTGTTTTTTGTAGACAAGTATAATGAGAAAGTGCCTTAAGTGACAGAATTGAAAAGTTGCAAAATTTTCAAGATGATTCATGACTGAATGTAACTGAAAACAAATTAAGTATATAAATGTGTTTTTATCAAAATGAACTTTTGGAAACGTACAACAGTTTAACAGCTTTATATTAAGTTCTATTTTAATTAACGTAAATTTGGTATTTACATTTTTTTGTTATTGTAATCCCAATATAGCAGAGACTTCAATATCAAAACCATAGATGATCTTAAGGAACTAGAGCCTTTTCTGTATATATGTCTCACATTTTATCCAAATGAGTCTTAGATCGCACAGCCTAGTTTTGAGGTATGTGCTTTCAAAGTTTAGTGGGTGTTCAGAAGTAAATTTTTTTTAGTTATTGACGAGGAAATCATTTTTATAATAGTTTTTACACCTGATTCATGTTGAAATTTCATGTCATATAATTATGTTCAATTTGAATTGGTATGTTTGTGAAGGACTTCTCCGATTGTAGCTGTCTAAACTTATTGCGCAATTTTCTCCCCTTTCTGAAATTTCACAAGTCGTAACTCTCTCAACCTCACTCAGAAGTATGACAGAGCTTTTCTGCTCGTTATTTTTGAAAGAAGAGATAATGAGCTTTTCAGTGACACCAATATCTGAGTTCAGTACTTTTCCAATTTTGACTTAAGACTCATTTTGACTGGTTGCAAAACATATCACAATTGCTACAACAATTAATCAACCTCTTTGTAAGCCAATTATAGTTGGATCCATGAATGTAACCTGTCTTGACTAAGTTGAATAACTTGAACACTGGGTATCTTGCTCTGATCACTTTCTAGGTTGAAACTGTCGAACACGGGAGTAAGCGGAACCAAGAAATTCCCCTGTTTTCACACGGCTCTCACTTTGCATCAACATCATCTCATTAGGATTGTTGATTCGGAAATTTCGCTTCAATGTTTTTTGTTTGTTTGATTTTTTTGTACCACAAAATATAGAATACCTTGACACAATTAAGTGACACCTTTCAAAATTATAATGGTATTTCTCAAACATTGCTATAAACAAGTAAATGCAACATCCATATCAATCTCGACATGTCAAGACATCCCTATTAATCTTTTCTTAATGAAAAAAAATTCACAAGAAAATCATTAATGGCCTGAGTGAAAAAGCTATAAATTATGATAATTGACATGCACGTCTCTGCTATCATTTAAAGCTTTAAAGATAATAAAGAAACAACTAACAAAGTATAAAACGGCTGTACTGAAATAATTGAACAACTTCAAAATTTATTGTTTGGTTCTTTTCCCCTTCTGTTTAATCTATTGAAAGTTGGCATTTTTTTTTTTTTTTTTTAAATATAAATTTAACAGTTGGCTCATTTTGGTATTTGTGCTCTTTCCAACTGTATTTTTCTTTTAAACCTCGAAAAGTTTGAGAGTCTAATTAGCAAATTAGCAATATCAGAACCGTTTTCCACTCCACAGAGTTCAAGTTCTGTCTCTGATTAAGTATCTCACAAAGATTGGTAACAAAAAAAAAAATCACATATCCTCAACTTTATGGTAGGACTAACCAGCAGTTTGAAGTTGCTGTTCTTATTTTACATTTATTTATTTTTATGTATAATGAGCAGAGAAAATTTTTGTAAAAAAAGTATCAGTTACATATTTTTATTGTTAAAACGAATGCATTAAGTTGATCACATTTAGAACAATCAAAAGATGTGGTTCATTAAACATATTCTACTTTTCCTCATTATTTGAAAAAATACCTGACATTCTTATTGCTGTACCATACCTCTCAACATTCGGCTATTCTCTCTCTCTCTCTCTCTCTCTCTCTCTCTCTGTCTGCCTCTCTCGCTCTGTCTTTTTCTATTTCGTTCTATTTGCTAACTCACCGCCAACCAGCCTCTCTCACTCCTCTCTCTTTCCCTCCCTCTCACTCTCTTTCCTCACCCGTGCTTGCCCTTATGTATGCCTCAGTGTCTTTCAGTAAAGACACCTACTGTCTTCCACTTTTGAAACTTAAACAACTTTATCACAGATTTGCTTATTTGTTCCACAAGGCTATGTTGAAACGATTGTGCTTGGAAGAAAATATGTACCAGCATTGAAAGGAATTTAATTTTTAAACTTTTTTGTGCGAAGCCTCCATTGAGTTCACTTGCTTTCTTTCTATGTTTTTCAAAAAATATTTAACTTCTAGATCTAATTCATTCCTGATTTACAATTTGTGTTTAATATGTTTGCGGCGTTCTATTTATCTGCAAATATTCGTCTAATCAATTTGTTTTACCCTGACCTGTACTGTAGTCCTACCGATGCTGAAGCACCGCAAACATTTTCATAAAATAATCAAAGAATTATTATAAAAGTAAAAAAAAATAATGAATTAACCTCGTCACTATCTAGCTATATTTCACCGCAAAAGGAATTGGGAAGGTTTTAGAAAAAAATATGGTTAGCTGACGGTAATTACTTGATCTATAGTCACATTACAAATAATGATTGATTCACTTATTCACTTTGTTTTGTTCCTGCGCATGTTAGCGTTTATTTTAAAAGGTTGCCCTAAACATAAGGCATAACAAAAGTGTTCGAAAGTTTGAAAGAAAAGTTTCTGGTCAGTATCCAATCTGCTTTATTGCAGTATTGCTGGTTGTATTTTCAAACACCAAGTCAAGTGCGTCTTTAAGCAAGCCGTTGTTACCTTCAGTCCTGGGACAGCAAACGGTTTTGTCCTTCTGTATCAGTTCAATAAATTGATATTTCAGAGATACCACAGATTATTTCATGGAGGCAACTCCAAGTTTGCGTCTTCTACCTCCATCCTCTTCACTGATCGCCTCGCTGTAAGGATGCTGCTCGTTGTGGTGGTGGTGCTGGTGGTGTTGATGATGCTGGTGATCTGCCTTTGTTGTTGTAGTTAGTTGCAGATGGTCGTGGTGTTCGTGGTGATGACCTGCCATCACCATGCCCAAAACTCCGCCTCCGTCCCGCGAGGAGGATTTGCGTTGTGGCCGTCCGCCCTTCCCAGCTCCTCCTGACTTGCTAGTCCTGGGCGAAGACACGCCTGCCTTGTTGCTGGATTTGCTGATCTTCCGGTGCCGACCACGAGATTTCGTTGTCCCTTTCTTGCTCTTCGATGAGGCCTCTATTGGACTTGTGGTGTGGGTTTTTTCTTCAAAGTATTGGGGTTCGCATTCGTTTTCTTCACCTCTTTCTTCTTTGGTCTCTTCATCATATTCAGAAGCTACGTGGTCTAACTGATTATCAGATACAACTGTGTCATGTTCATCCTGAGACAAGTCTCCGTTTACAGATGTCATAAGACCATTTTCTACAATTCCATCCCCACCCAGAGACAGGTTGCTGTCATTCTGTAGTCTGTCATCTTCATGTATCTGCGACGAGTCTGTCGTATCTTGCTGAGCATTTGCAATATCTGTAATAGCATCATCACTGCCGTGGCCGTTGAGAAGAAGAGCTGTGCCATTCTCGGCGCTGAAGTGAACTCGACTCGCCTCGTGCTCCGCAGGCCAGTCTTTCTCCTCCAGCTCCCGCAAGCGCTTCTGGTATTCCACGAAGTAATCGTGGGCGCTCTTCTCGAACACGTCCACCATGGCGGAGTCACAGCCCGCGGCCATTAGAAGCTCTCCCGTCTGCTCGTGGCCGGCCATGAGCGCGGCGTGCAAAGCGGTGCGCTGCCGCATGTTGGTCGCGTTGACGTGCAGGCCCGGCTGCAGCAGCAGTTGCTCCGCGATGTGGAAATCCCCGGACGCCGCCGCCATGTGCAGGGCCGTGTCGCCCTCGATGTCTTTGAGATTTGGGTTCACGCCAGCACGCAGCAAAGTGCGCACACCCTCGAGGTGACCAGAACTTACTGCGCAGTGCAGAGGCGTCTTTGTTGGAGCAGATGGACAAAGGAGAAAAGAATACAGTGGTTAGGTTTTACAATATAAAAAAAGAGAGAACACGATATCCATAAATTCAATGTTTATTGCTAAGATACATTATTATGACTTATTATAGGAAATATATAACTACAACGCACGGTATGAAGTCTTAAAAAGTCAGGTGAAAAATCTCACGGGGATTAAAATGCTGTTTGGTTACATAAGTCATCCTTTTTGCGATCGCCTTCTCATAAATGCGAACGAGCTTATTTCCAGTCAATTTGCTTCCCACTCCCCTCCTCGATATTAAGTAACCTATTTCTTTTTTTAAACAAAAACAAACACAAAAAACACAGTTGTTATGGCCCTACTGTAGGCTTACCTCTATTTCTTTTAAAAATATTATTAAAGCTCGTCTTTTCTAAACAAAAAAAAAGAAAACAGAAAAGTAAATACAATTCCTACAAAATGTGTAACTGGCAGATGTGGCTTGGTGACTCACTATATTATTGGTGGTGAGCGCATTGAGGTTACTGGCGTGTTTGATGACTGCGTTCAGCGCATGCGTATTGCCAGCTGTTGCTGCCAAGTGGAGCACCGTTTTGCGGTAGTTAGTGGTCAGATTGGCGTCTGCTCCGTGAGAGAGCAGAAGTGGCGCCAGTTTCTGGTGCGATCCCGAGCACGCGAGCAGGAGGGGTGTCCTGCCCATCAATTTTTCCTGGACGGCAAATGAAAAAAAAAATTGAACTCTCAAATGAAACCGCCACGTTTTTTTTCAGAACTGGATATATATTAATACCTAATATTTCCTACAAGTTAGATGGGACTAAATAATTTGCTTCATCCAAAATATTTTTGTTCATTTCACAAAATCCATAGGACCTAACTCAAACCTTATATTTTCAAACCATATCAAACATGTCTCCAACTTTTAAACCTTTTTTTGGTCCATCATGACTAATGTATTTTGTTATGTAATATTTTCTTCAACCGTTGGCATTGTCATCTAAGTACGATTTCTTATTTGCTATTGCCAACTTCGAGGCCAACGACTACCGTCTTCTAAAGTCTTACATAGGTTTTTGTACAGTCGGTGAATCGACTATTCCGTTACCCAAGCAGTCAAATGTATCTAAGCCCTGCCACACACCTAGTTCGATATAATACAGCCCCAGTGTACTGCACCGTATGAAGGAGTATCTTTTACTGCAAACTATTCCAGCTGGCCTTCCCGGCACTGCGAAGGTAGCATGACTCTGGGAACTTCGGACGCCCATATTGTGACCTGCATGAGCCTAGAGCTTACACTGCTACCTGCCTTTTAAATTTACACGACCAAGCCAAATCAGGCCAAGGCGGGCTTAATTCTACTTTGCTGTAGTAAAACTAGAACGTGGTCATGTCTCACCTTACTGTTCACGTGTGTTGAGTTGTTGTTGAGCATCAGACGGACGATGTCCATAGCCTCAGAGGCTACTGCTTGGTGCAGGGTGGTCATACCCTGGCGGTCAGGCACGTCCACTTTGGCTTTAGCCTGTGGGCGCACACAATTACAAGAAGTTTATGATGGGTGCAAACATGGCATAGTGGCAGACATAACCAGCATTTTTTTCTCTCAATAAAATAAGGGTAGAATATTTGAAGGTGTCAAATATTTATGGGGTGGGTGTTGTTAAATCTAAGCTTTTTGAAATTTAAAAAGCGTTCACTAGCCTAAAAAGTTAAGTATTGAATATATTCTTTGGTGAAATTTAGATCATTCCATAACTTCGCGCTCTCACTTTGATCAAAATTTTTGCCACATCCAAACTTTTGCTTGCAACTGCGGTATGTAGAGGCGTCTCCTTCTTTTCATTGGTTATATTCACGTTGGCTCCGCCCTGCACAAGTTGGCGCGCTATCATTGGTCGATTGTAACGAGCGGCAAAGTGAAGAGGCGTGTCTCCGTTATGCGCTTTACAGTCAATGCAGACGCCAGCATCTAGGAGGATTTCCACTGTATAGAAAAAAAACCCCTACAAAATTTTACAAAGCGTACATCTAGATCATAACTCTGAGCGAAACTTTACAAAGACTAAAGAAAAATATTTTAAATTATGGACGTGATATTGACAACGCCAAAACCACTAACGTTCCCAAGAAAAATAAACCTGTGGGCTGGGCCGATACATTTTTGTAACCGGATGCGTGTGAGAACAGAATTGTTGAATAGAAGGTACATGTTTGGACATTGTGCTTCATCTAAAATTATGACATCTTTGTCCAAAAAATAATTATTTGAAAAGTTGAAGAAAAATGTAGATAATTCTAGCTGTGTTGATAAAGGAAAAAGATAACACACTGAGCATCATTTTAACAAGTCTCTTCTTCTCCAAGACTCACTGTTTGGAATAGATTGAAAAAAGTAGAGTAGCTTTGTTGAAACGTGTCTATTTTAAATACTT
>BMAT01000101.1:90701-101599 GCA_019649035.1 Elysia marginata
TATTTTTATTTATATAAATATGTCTCATGACTGGTGCAATTATCTGAAACTGGCCTTTTCAAATCTTTTCCTTACTATTCTGGCTGACTAATCCTGTCCAATCTGCTTGTGATGAATGTAATCCTTACATCACAACTATAACAAATGAAGATATACACCCCCACCCCTCCTTTGAAAGCGGTTTAATAGAAGGATAGCACAGAGCTTAAAGACTAAGCAAAAACATTTGCCTCAATTGTTTCAGAATTATATCATCTGCAATGTCCTTTATGTGTTCTTTAGTGTGTTTGACAACAACAAAATAAATATAGGCTTTTGAAAGAAAACTTAGATTGTTAATGAGAGAAGGGAAAAGACAACACACTATTCATCGGTTTTACTTTTAGGGAAAATATAGTTTGGCACTGGTGTGGCGTTTTGTTTCCTTTTCCTTTTTTTAATTTTGGTTATCAATTTTCCTCTTTACATTAGGTTCTCAGTTTCCACTAGTGCAGCAGCAACTGTCAGGAAGTCACAGCACAAAGCTGATAAACCCTGGGATAAGAATTACCCGCACCGATGGCTGGTTAGCTGGAGGTCGCGATCTCTATTGGGAGGGCATACGCAAGAGACCAAAGTCTGGTCATACACCAGGCTGGCTGGAAGGTTTGCCAGATAGCATGAAGAAGCAGAGGCCAAGATCAGCATTTACTGCATCTCTCCATCAGCAGCCAAGATCTAGGCTGAGGTTTGTTGGAGTTACATTTACCCAAAATTAAATATATGGCAAGCAAAGAAATCTAAATTTGTATTTACCCCTGAAGGTGTGTCTTTATTATGATGTTAGGAATAAAATGATCATTAAACAAACTTTGAAAAAACTGTAAATTACTTTCAAAGTTAAAAAAAATTTAGCAAAAGTGCATGGTGCGGTCAATGTAACTGCTGTGCAATTTGAGAACTTGAATTTTTTTTTCCAAGTTTTGTTATTATGGTTTCCATGCAAGAGTTTTAGTTTGTATTGAAGAAGTAACAAGTGGACTTGAGTTGTCTTCAGGGTCAATGAGGTAGCTCCGCATTTTAAACTTATAAAGTTTGTCTTCTTTTTTTCAAATAAAGAATTTCTTTAGACTTATCATTTAATTCCCCTCTTTATGTTTACTGTTGTCAGTGATTAGGTATTGAAGAAGAACATAGCAGAGTAATATGCAGACTTTGGATTGCTTTAAGGACAACAAAGTAGCTCTGAATTTTAAACCTGTAAAACAAGTGTCTATTTTTTTTTTATTTGTTAAATTGAAATTTTTTACAGCCTTACTATCGTTTCTCTCAATGTGTTTATTGCAGCCAACGGCCTCAGTCTGGCTCAGCTCTGATTGTGTCCTCGTGCTACAAGTGTGACAACAGAGCTATCTCCCAACAAGGTGAATGGGATCTCATTCTCATGGATATTTAGATTTTTTTTTGCAAAAGATTTGATTTGAATATCTATGAAGTGAAACTTTGATTTTTTTGTTCTCTATATTTGTTTTTCTTTTGCTAACATTTTAAAAATCCATTATCGCTGTGAAGATCCTTTTGTTGTGTGACATTGAAGAACGTCAATAAGAAAAGATTTACCTTGAGTTACCTAGGATCTTTAGAATAAAAGGTTTTACATTGTATTTGGATTTTGGTATTAGAAAAGAAATTAAATAGCTATTTTAAAATCAGATTTTAAAAAAAAATCCAGAAACTTTTGGTATCCGGTTCAGCTGAGCTCTAGCTATCATTGTCAAAAAACTGCGTCAACGCCTCTTTTATAAAGTGAAAAATGCATCGTATATTGTATGACTAAGTGTCATGGAAAACAGCAAAATCAGCTGATTTGAGGAAGCATATCATACCTTGTTTTGGCATCTTCTCATAAAAAATAGGATATACAACGTACATTATATGTCACAAAGGGGTTAAACTGTTAAGGAGTAGTAAACAATCCTTAGTCTGGTGAAGTACTATCTTTGAGCATTTCTGCAAAATGCTAAATTTAACTTATTTGGATTTTGCAACAATATTGCATAATTATTATTGCATGAAGATATTAAAACAGATTTTTAAAAATTTTGAATGAAATCATAAAAGAGGACATAAAATGTCAAATAAAGTGAGGAAAATTAATGGTAATGAAAGGAAATAATTTGATAATGGAATAGAGAGTAAATTCCAGTTCGGTAAAAATTGTTGAACAAAATAATTAATAAAGAAAAAAAAATGGAATGTAAAACAAAGTCAGGAAATAATATTGCTATTTTAAAACTGTATTGAAAATGTTATCAATAGTTTTTTCATAACAATTTTTTCAGGCTCTGGTCGGCCTGCAAGGGGTGCTGATGTGAGGTACATGCTTACCTTCAGCCAACAGCAGCTGCCGCTGCAGCAACAGGAGAACCCTAAAACACCATTACAAATCTCTCTCCAACATCAACACCACCAAGAAGATCCGCTGCTTTTGCTGGACCCAGAGATAGGTCTGGGAGACGAGAACCCCCCTCCCTTGTGTAGCCCTGTCTCAGATGCAGGGAGACAAGACTGGTCGTTTCAAAACATGGATTACTAATGCTAGCGCTCAAATAGAGAGGAAGTTACACGATAAGCAGATGATGCTGAATGTTCCCAAAGACTGATAATTTACATAGCTGACAGTTGCTAAAGGCTGACAAGTTACATTGCTGATTGTTAACAAGGACTGTTAAGTTACATTGCTGCCTGGTATCAAAGAATGATGAGTTACATTGCTGTCTGTGACCAAAGACTAATGAGTTACATTGCTTACTGTTACCAAAGACAGATGAATTACAATACTGACTGTTACCAAAGACTCAAAGACCAATAAGTTACATTGCTTACTGGTACGAAAGACAGATGAATTTTTATACTGACTGTTACCATCGACTGAGGAGTTACATCGCTGTCTGTGACCAAAGACTGATGAGTTACATTGCTGTCTGTTACCAAAGACCCATGAGTAAATTATAAACTTCATTGTACTTTTACCATAATATGAGCCTACTGTGTTTGTTTGGAAGTGAGGAGGTGGGAGGGCTTCATATAGTTTTTTTTTTCCCATAACGATATTTGATTTCAGAATGAATGGCAGTTTAAGTCGGATTCAGATGCAGGTTTCACTGAACTATTGGATAAGCACTTAAAAATATAAAATCTGAGCTTCTCAATCATTCCTCTCTATTTTGACAAAAATACAACCATTTTTGAAACATTCAAAATGAAGATATAAAAAAAAGAAGATCAATATGTGAACACGCTCTAATTCGTAGATTTATTTCAGATCTAAATGTATGAAATTAATCTTTAGCTTTACTTATTTTGTACTTTTAGTAGATAGTTCTTGTGCTAGGTTTAATTCAGATAGAATTTAAACAAGATCAGGTTTTGTCACCTGTAATCCTGTCGCTCCAGATCTAATATGAACGATGAATCATTGGTGGCCAAAAAAAAAAATGCAAGAGGCAGGTAAAGAGGTTAGAGGTCAGGGAAGTTTACAGAATGCACCACATTAGGTAGACCCATGGCAGCCCCCCCTAATCCGTTTTTATAATGAGCATGAAAATCCCCTGAAGAGAATGACTACATGTATTTCATAAGGTAGATTTGCACAATTCTTTTTATCAAAATGTCTGGGTTTTTTTTGAGTGATCTTGAGACTTGTTTTGCTTAAATGCTTATAATGGCATTGTAATTGTAGGCTGGGTTTTGAAGATTCTTTTGCTAATGTCTAGCAAGAAATAAACATAAGCCTATGATATAGTTATCAAAGATTTGGTGCTTTCAAATGAAAATTGCTTTTGATATCAAAAATATTTAAACACTATCTTTTTTTTCGCTTGTTGATTGTGATAAAGTTGAAATCCTGATAAAGCTGTGATATTAATGCAACAAACCCTTTGCTGTTGCATTATGATGTTGATGTAATTTTGGTGGAGAAATTTACATTTACTTTTACGAACATACTGTGTTAAGATGTTTAAAGCGTTTATGTACAAAATTTTTCATACACGTGTTTATTGAACTTTGCTATTTGCTACTTACTTTAATACTTATCTGGTTTGGGAATCATGGTTTTGGTTTTGTTTGAATGCCATTTGATCTTCTTTTCTTCAATTGCTATTTAAGATTTTTAAACCTATCTTGTCTTTCAATCCTTGGTAAATTAATTTTTTTTTAATTCAAGTGTTGGAGCGCTATATATTATGTTTTGTGTTAGCAAAATATAGGTTTCTAAAAATAAGCAAATACATTTTCTTAATTATGGCCTACACCCACAATCAGTCAATTTCAGTCATAGTATGTACTGACCTGTAAGACACGTAAATCCTATCTATCTGGCACATCCTGACTCATACATCTGCATAGAAAAGTCTCTGGTGGTTTGTTGAATAGTACTTTCCCTTAAGATTGGCACTAGTGCAATGATGCTCTTAGCATGTCATTGTTGTTTGATCTAAAAATAAATGCTGTGTTCTAATAGTAATTATGTATAAGAAACTTCCACAAATGGAGCAATTGATCTAGTTGTTTACTTTTCTTGTAATACATTTTTTAAAAAGAGTGAGCAGAAATATAATTTTTTTACACAGTCTAGAAAAACAGAGAGTTTTGCATACTGTTTTGTTTTTCCTCAGCTAACAAGTTTTAAAGGAGTTGGAAAAAAATATTTTTCTTACATGTTTTTTTTTTGCTCCCTCTTTGATAGGTTACTCTTGATTGATGCATTGTTGGAACATAGCAAACATAAGAATTGTGTTTAATTGCTTGTTTTATTTTGTGTAGTTTTCTTATGGGATGAAAATATTACTTAAACTGTATCGACTGTAAATGAATAATGATGATCTCGGTACATTCTGCACTCACAAAACAAGGTTTTTTGATCAGTGGTAGCTAGTTTGATTGATTTTGTAAAGTGTATATGGATGTTTTTTTACCCTCACTGCTTTATTCCTTTTGATCCAGTCCTTGAGCATGACTTTGTGTGGTTTGACAACTTCAA
Organism: Elysia marginata; assembly: GCA_019649035.1. Classification (NCBI taxonomy): domain Eukaryota; kingdom Metazoa; phylum Mollusca; class Gastropoda; family Plakobranchidae; genus Elysia; species Elysia marginata. The sequence goes on from BMAT01000101.1 coordinate 95,725, forward strand.
TGTTTAATTGCAGCTGTTACAGCTTGCAAAAAAAGTTCTAGAGCAAGTAATATTCTATCTTGCAAAAAAGTTATAAAAGGAATGTTCCTTCTTTAATGTTTTGTCTGTCTTGTAGTTTGCCAATATTTTAAAATGAGGACTGAGTCATTGCAAAGGCACAATAAACAGTTATGGTCATGATTCTTTGAATATAAATAACTATGTAAGAGAGGTAAAGTATGTCTTTGTTATAGATCTACGATAGCAGCAGATGGATAAATTATCTAAACACCTGTTCTGTCAATGCTGAATAATTTAAAAGTTGTTTTATAAAAAGAAAAATTCTCTTAAAACAATTTGAGCCAATAGTGTATTCAAACTGGTCTTTCTCTTTCAACCTAAAAGAGTTTGAATTCAAATAATTAATTTCTCTCACAGTTTTATATTTGGAAAATACAATCTTCTATTGTAAGTTCAAAGTTTTTAACTCTTTGGTCACCTTTATCTTAATTTGGATGCAGAGAGAAGGAATGATAAATTAAAGGCCTTCAAATAATGTTTCACATCTTGCCTATTTATTTACATTTTGTTTCAAAAGTCATTTTAGAGTTCTATCCAATCCACATAATTTGAAGCTGGATAATTTGAATACTTGCTTTCTTTAACTAAAATCAGATTACTGATTTTACTCTCTTTCTCTGATATGTACTGATAATTTGATTTTCGGATATTTCAGAGTTATATTCGGTTACCATGGAGTTTGATTTTTCCTAATTAGACTGTATGAATTTTTCATAAGTGTGGCTAACATAAACATGTATGTATGTAGAACATGTATGATTTTTTTTATTTACATTCATGATTTATAGTTACGACCTTGTGAAATTAATATTCTGACTTAAAACTACAGATGAGATAGATCAAAGTTTAATATTATTTATTCTTTGAAAATAACCATTAAGTGTGGCCTTTTGTTCTTGAAGTAATGTATTGGTTTGTCAAACCACACAGGCATTTGATGTCAGACTAGGTTTTTTTTGTTTTGTTTTTTGTTTTTTTGGAGGGTCAGAAAAAATTGAAATTTCTAACATGGCTTCAATAGCATAGTTCTACTTTTCTAACATCTTTTCTGGACTGTAAACATTTGCTATTAATCAAAATGTTTCAAATCTCTTTGATAACATAATATTTGTCATTACACATAAGCATTATCATATACATTTTTAAAAAATTTATTTCTAATAAATGGGTTTTCAGGTCTTTACAGTTTCACTGTGCATTTTTCAAACAATTCTGTTGTGTTTTTAGTCTTTTTCACATTTTTATAATTATGAAGTTTACTTTAACCTTTTTGACAAATCTTTTTTTCCCCTGTGTCTTTCCTTAAGTCTAGTACAGGTAGAAATCAGATTTTCTGTTTGCGCCCATGGAGTAAGAATTCCTTTATGGAGGGCAATGAAATGCACAGAGATGACACGAGCCATATGTCCTGATAAGCATGCAGAGAGTGCACTTAAATCCTCAATGTCGTCTTTGCCGATCTATATCCGCGTAAAATCTATTCGACTACTTTTGAGCTAAACTGAAAATACATCACTATTAGCTAAAAAGATCTTAAATCAAATAAAAATTTAAAGGATTTTACCTTTTTGTAAATAGCTATTTATCTATTAAATAACATGTAAAATTTTTTTTTGTAATTTTTCTACAACATGTCATACATATAAAGGGGTCATTTTTTAAATGTCCTACACACGTATGATTCCCGTTAGCTCATTTAAGCTGTGATCATCGGTGGATAGGGAAGAGACATTATTAGCAAAAACAATTTTGTTTTTCAGGTAGTCGCTAATTGCATATGTGTTTGTTTGTGCGCTCAGAGGAAGATGAAAAAGTGCATTTTCATTGGTCAAGAATGTCCAGTAGTAAACTAGGACATAGTTTAAGTTATTTTTAGCTACAATGTGGCCAAACAGATTTGGGTTATACACGGATAGGGTACAACAACGTCTACATGAACAATTCAATCCTATCCATCCCAAAACTGTGATCTCCTTTCATCATTTGATTGAAGCATTGCATTTAGATCTTTTGCTACTTACAGAATAAGCTTTTTTATATTGCTGCTGGGATCTTAGGACGAGTACCTCTTGCCCTGCCTCTTTCACCGGCTGGTTTTAAGTCCACGGTTGTTGTGCATTCTATTTCTTCTCTTTTTTTTATGTGTCTCTTGCGCCGATGAGCCTTTTTTGTTTCTTTGCCTAGCTCCAACACCAAGGTGACTTCTCGTGAGTTTGATTACCGTCCCTCTTGTCCATGTTTTATAGATTGTCAATATCTTTCTATCTTCCTGCTTGGGCCTTTTCTTCATAACTGGTTCATCTCGCTTAATTTCTTTCTTGTTGCTAAAGTTTTTTCATGTAACCTTGGTTGTTTTTTTTGTAAGGCAGGCAGATTTCTTTTTTTGTCAGAGGTCTTTTCCGAGTATTATTTGCAGGTCATTTACATTATCGTTTCTTTATAGATTAGTCTATACCGGCTCTGTTGCCTAGTGGTAAGACACTCGCTCAGAGATCGGGAGGTGCAAGGTTCGATCCCCGGCCGAGTCAAACCAAGGACTTTTAAATTGGTATTAGCAGCTGATCCGCCTAGTGTCTGGTATTATGGATTTAGTGCTAAGTCTGGCCGGCCCGGTGTCAGGATAATGTGACTGGGTGTGGTGTATGCAAGCGCTCCTTACATCACAGTGTGGCAGTACGCTTTCAATTGTCCCAAGCGCCGTCTCTGATATAACCTTGTAGTTGAAAAGAGACGTTAAAATTCAAACAACCTAATCCATAGATTAGTCTGCCCCTAAAGAGACCCACATTTTCTTGCTGGTTCAATAGCAGATTTTGACACCTCTATCTAAGTAAACCGTCTACCTAAGAGCCATTTATTCAATTTGCTCAGGGGGTATTTCATACCTTTCATTTCAAATTGAGACCTATTGTTTGCCTTTTTTTTAAAAAAAAAAAATTTGATGACAAGAAGTTTCTGTGAGCACACTTCAATGTGTACATCTCCTATATAGTACTAATATTAAAAATGTAGTAAAGCCTTTCGTGAAGAGCTTTGTGTGGACCTGAAGGGTAGTGAAGAGGTTTATGTGGATCTAAAATGTAGTGAAGAGGTTTTCGTGGACCTGAAGGGTAGTGAAGAGGTTTATGTGGACCAAAATGTAGTGAAGAGGTTTATGTGGACCTAAAGTGGAGTGAAGACGTTTACATGGATCTGAAGACTTTTAGTGTAGTGAAGAGGTTTATGTGGATCTGAAGACTTTTAGTGTAGTGAAGAGGTTTATGTTGATCTGAAGTGGAGTGAAGACGTTTATGGATCTGGAGACTTTTAGTGGAGTGAAGACGTTTATGTGGATCTGAAGATGTTTAGTGTAGTGAAGAGGTTTATGTGGACCTGAAGTTTGCTGACGTAAATTATCCTGGAAGTCCCTATCTTTTGGGCCCAACTAATACCATTTCTCTAAACACAGATGCCAATATTCGCTGTTGCATTTTTCTCAGAGGGATTTCTAAGCAAAACAAAAACTCTTTGACTAATTTTCAGTTGGCGTATAGAATAAAAGCAAGAGAGTTAGATACGACTATCTTTTTTAGTTTGTAGTATTTATAGAGCAAGCAACTCAGTGTTGTCGCTATTTTTTTTTCCCAGGGCATGATCTCGAGCTTTTTTATGTTTATGGAAATACCACCATGAAAATTAGTCAAAATATTAATCATAGAGATCCGAGGTGTTATCATATTTCTTCAGACAAATGGAAAAATCCACCCGAAATTCGTAAAGAAATTGTTGCCACATATGGTATGAGAAAACGCAGGTGTATCATTGGTGTATTTTTTAAATAGAACGCCGCAAGGATGAGCTACACGTTAGCAGATCTCTATCCTTTGCGTTTAATGCAAACATTGCTCAAATTAAAGAGCTGGTATTGATGGGTGGGTGAGTTTCAATCAGGCAAATGGCTACCATCCAAAAACTGTACATGATTGACCTGCCGTTCGTTCTAAGCTCTTTAAATTTCAGAAGATTTCTGCCCGATGGGCTTCTAATTAAGCAGCTCACCGATGTCTTAAGGTGCAAGATTCAGAGCAAATGATTGAAAGAGTTTAAACTTAAAGATATTAAATAAGCAGTGGAGAAAAGTAGGCTTTAAGTGGAAATGCCCGAAATGTCTGCTCTTAGGATGATTCAAACCTCCGGCTAACAGTAGCGTCGACACCCAATAGCTTATACCATGTCGCCACTACGCTCCTTGCATAACGATGCCGCGCCTCACACAGCGGTTTTGGTAAGAGACTGATTTCGATGTTACTTTTTAGAAAATTTTAGTCATTACCCCACATACCATTATGATAGTCCTGATATCGCGCTACGTTTGGCTATCATTTCTTCGATCCTCTCAAAGCTGTAAGATTTAGGGTAACTTGCATAACGATACCATGCCTCACACAGAGGTTCTGGAAAGAGACTGTTTTCGACGTTATTTTGGGAAAATATTAGGTACCGTATTACCCCACATACCATAGTCCTGATATCGCGCAACGTCTGGCTATTAGTATCATCTCTTCGATCCTCTCAAGCGCCACCTTGGTGGTCTGGAGTAAGACACAGATGAAGCCTTCATTACCGAAACTAACGACTAAACGGATAAGTTTGACGAAAGATTTTCTTCAGGGACGGCATGCATCCAATGTCACACTGTTGGCAAAAATAAAAAAAAAATAAAACGTATCGATTATCAAGTCGACTACTTTGACAACTAGACTCATAGTGTGAGAAACATTGAGGTAAATTTTAAGTGGTTACAATAACGTCACGTGAATTTAAAACGAATTTCAGACTTCTTTTCCAAACGCCCTACTTAATACATCATGTATGCGACAATTATCGTTCCTTCAGGAAAACTCTTTCTTTCTTTGAAACCAACTGCTTGCAGGCAAGGACGATAGTTTTGCGCTCCAATCGCGATCCCAATAAAGTAATGAGAAATATGTTGTCTCGGGGAACAAAATGAGCGAATTTAGACCTGATACCCCCAAAACTCTCTAGCTTTTTGAACTTACGCGAAGAAACCAACCGATGACCAATAGCTCAGTGATGTGGTTTTTAGCCACCTACGTTGAGACAGTCGAATCGCATTTGCTCATAGTTTTGTTGCCATATGTGACAACAATTTTTTACGAATTTCGTTTAGACTTTACCTCCATTCATTTGTCTGAAGAAATCTAACAACGCCTTTGACCTCTATTAATATTTGACCAATTATCATTGGTGGTGTTTCTATAGACAAGTTCTAAAATTTGTCCAGTGAAACAAATTTTAACACACCGAGTAGCAGAAAAAGAAACAAATAAATACTTAGCCAGACAAATATCTTTGAAAACCAAAAATAANNAAAAAAAAAAAAAAAAAAAAAAAAAGCGAAATCTAGACCTCGAGAGAAAGCTGACTTGCTACAATCAGTCCAACCGGAAGTCTTTCAAAGTGCAAGTGTGAGGCAACCATGTTGAATCAGACTGACTTAGAGTTATAGCCCTTTAAACATACATGTTATACTTCCTTATAAAATGAAGCATTTTTCAATTTCAATTCAATTCAAGTTTATTCGGTCAATACAACGTTACATAAGTACAATTCTGTATAGAAAATAAGCTATACTTAGTCAGGCTGACATATTCTAACTATGTAAAGACTTTAGTAAAGTACACTATTATAGAATATTGGTACATGTAATAAAGGAATGAAATATTATCTCTCTCGCAGACACCCACACACGAGCTCCTCTCTGTCTGCCTCTCTCTCTCTCACTCACTCTCTCTCACTCTATCTATCTATCTAT
>BMAT01000101.1:162107-178003 GCA_019649035.1 Elysia marginata
CAAGAGTGTGTCTAAGTTTTTCAATCTTTTCTGTGAAAAAATCATCAAGAGTGTCTGGTAAAAGTTCAGTCTTTATACTCTTTGGAAGCTTAGTATTTTTGTCTTTACCCAAAAGTTCATTTGATAAGTTAAAAAAGTCTTTAGAATTCTGCACTTCACTAAATTTAAGGTTGCAAATATTCCCGTTTTGCTGTCAAATTGATGCCTCTAACTTGTTTCTTGTGATAAAGGTATATTTGCTTGTCAATCTCAAGTCCGGACTTGTTCCATTTGCGCTCAGCTCGTCTTCGGGCTTGTTTTGCTGCCTTTGACTCCACAGAGAACCATGGTGATGATGTTTGGTCTGTCACAGTGCGACTTGTTTGTGGTGCATGATTATCCATAATTCCACCGATTTTAGATGTGAACATTTGAGCATCAACTAGTTTCACATTGTTCTTAAGAAATGATAAGTCTTGTTTTAAAATAGCCATATCAATTTTCTTAAAGTCTCTGCTAACAATAGTTTTCTTTTTTGTGACTCTCTTTGGATGCATAATATCGAAATACAAAAAGTGATGGTCTGAGATCAATTTGTTCAGATTTGCTACCTGTGAAGAAAGTTTTAATTTGGATGATGTTATAATCCAATCAAGGATGTGACCTTTTTTATGAGTTTCACATGTTGAACCATTTGGTGATCATGTAGCAGATTCTTCATAAATATGGCATCAGGATTTTCAGTTTCAAAATGCACATTGAAATCTCCTAAGAAAACTGTATCTTTATTCTTAATGTCATAACAGTAGCATTATATTTAAAAAAAAAAAGAAAAATGAAATAAAAGCATTGTATTGGGAATGAGAATAGGGTATAAATTATCGTTCTTGCTTGTAAGCAATTGACTTCAAAGAGGGAGCTTGCAAGCAGGAATGATAATCTGCGCTCTAATCTCATTCCCAACTGAAGCAGTAATGGAGAAAAAGAAAAGAACAGACAAGGTTACAATACTTACATAAGAAACATGAATTTCAAACCAAAATGCACAAAAATTATGTGTCACAGTCTATACTTACGAATGTTGTTTGGGAATATATTCTCCTGTGTCTTCATTTACTACATGCACTCTAACAAGAGGATGTAGTATGCGGAAGTCGTTCTTCAATTTGTCAGTACGATGAACTAACAGAGCCATGACCTCACCCAAATCTTCTATTGTAGATGGATCAATTTTGTTGACAACCTCCTCCTCCTCAGTCTCTGCTTTTTTCTTCTTTGCTGTGAAAGGATAGAAGAGTCTGGAGACCATTTTTTGTCACTGATGTATATTCATAACTAATCTTTTTCAACTGTATGTTTTGAGTTTAATTTTGCTACCATTTATAGAAACATGGCCTTTTTGGTACATCTGTATTCTCAAGAGATTATATCAGAATGTTGATAAAAAACTAAAGATTTATACTTTGTTACCAACAAACAAAAATAAAATGTCTAGGCTTAAAATACATTTAAAAAAAACCATTTGATAGTTTTAGACATATCGTTTGCAACCAATCATCATAAGTTGGGTATTACAAATTCAATGTGGAAAAAAAAAGAGACAGACCATTTTGAAAAAGATTTTCCTCTTTTTCTAACACTATAACAAATAATCAAAATGTTATGTATTTCTAATGTATTGTAATAATTTTAAAAATTTTTTTAAAGTTAGTAAATGACAAAAAAATTTGGGTTTGTCGTAAGACAAAGTAGAATAGGCCTATCTTTTTTTTTTGCTTTTCTCAATACTTTTACATTACTTAAACTAAAAAAAAAAACTTCTCTTCAACACATTTGGAAAACTTTTCATAGAAAAAGTATACACAGTTTTGTCAATAGATAAAAAACATTCTAGGCAATCCATATTATTAATGCTTTAAAATAATAAAAACTGTCTCAAAAGCTTTGAAAAAGTCAGAAAAATTTTTAGCAAAGAGGAAATTAACATAAAATTATGAACTGATATAAACCAAACAATAAAACTAGCTTTTGTATTTTTTCCGATGCAAGTACCCTTTGGTTTGAGGCAGAATGCAAAAATGACACTTGCTGAAATTGTAAAAAAAAAAAGTTCAAAACTAAATGTGTTGCAAATGAATAGTTTGGGTTTTTTTCATTCTAATAAATATTAAGTAAATAAAAATTGAATTTTTTTACAAGAGGGACATTCTTTCTGAACTGTTAAGCTTAAAAAAATGAAGTACAACAATGTGAATGTTTATGAACAGCTTAATAGGGTCTGACTGTTTGCCTGTGTCTGTGAGCAAGTCACCTTAGCATTCTTTTTCTTAACTTAGACAAATAAAATTAGAAACATGAGAGACCAAAGCCATTGAGTGATGAGTACTTAAGCCCTAGTTATACTAACAAGCAGAAATAAACCATGAAAAAGTTCTTTCAACTCAGGACATTTTTTTTGTCATCATTTATCATGATGACTACATCAAGCACATTTCCTAAAAATATAATTTTAATCTTACTAAGTAACTACTTTTTTTTTGTTTTTAAGTGATTAAAACAGATTAAAACGGGGGATATGTAACAAAATATTGGTAATGATTGTTCGATGTGAGTTGTTATGCTCTGAGAAGAAAGCAAATTTACGGCAAAAAAAGATGAAGGATAAAAAGTGTCCTAGGTACCTTTAGTTCCTTTTTTCTTTTGCTTCTCCTCCGTTTTGGGTGCCTCTTCATCATCAGCAGTCTTATCTTCCTCACCCTCCTGTGTGATTTTAAAAAGATTAACTTACCGTACAAAATTTAAAGAGATAAATAAAACAAATTTAAAACCCTATGAGATGAATAATAGAGGGTGCCATAATTACTTTCAACAAATAACTGTCTTCATTTGCCCCTCTAGCTTTCTCTCCTCCCCCTTATAATTTCATTCTTTCTGTCCTTCAAATATTGCCATGTACGAGATATGTATACAGTGGAACCCTTGAATAAAGGCCTGGAAAAATGTTGGTTAAAAGAGGTCTTATAACAGGGGGGGGGGGGTTGTCTTTAGTTCAAGGGTTAAATTGTTATACCCATGTAAGCGGACATCCTCGAATTTAAAGTCACATAAAGTCTTTATTGAGATGTTCCACTGTATCCCTAAATTACTAACTTCTTTGATTACCAAAACAAAACAAAAAATAGTTTTGTCTTAAAGATCCAAGAAGTTTTCAAACGTGACACACACAAAAAAAAAACAACTAAAATTAATATCTAATAGTTCATTTGAATTCTTGCCTGCATTGTAGTCTCTTCCTCATTGTCATCCTCCTCAACTTTCTTCTTCTTTTTCTTCTTAGTTTTAGAAACAGAAGCACTTTCCTCAACTGCCTCTTCATCTTTCTCCTGTTCATCTTTAAGTTGTTCTTTCTTTTTCCTTGGCTTTGGCTTGGGACTTGTCACTTCGTTTTGCTCAGATTCTTGTGTTTCTCCTTCATCCACATTTTGATTTTTCAGTTTTTGTTTCTTTTTCTTTTTCTTTATCAATTCCTCTTCTCCTACCTTCTCCTGTTGCTCCTCTGCCTTTGGTTTTTCTTCCTCATCAACTGCTTGCCTTACCTTCTTTTTTTTCTTAATTTGTTTTGTGTTTGTTTCTTCCTCTGTAGCTGGCTCGGGAGAGCCTGCATTTTCAGGGGGTGGAGATCTCACCTGTAGATACCAGATGATAAGTGTGTTTAAAAAGCAATGCAGTCTTGAAAAACTGCGTTTGAGTCCTTACCTTATACATTTAATTATTATACTTTGATAAACGTCATTCACAAATAATTGGGTTTTTTTTTTTTTTGCAAAATTGAAAACACTTCAAACTAGATTCTTTTATTTTAATAACTTTGCCCCATTTTTTTTAAAATTGCAACCAAATACCCTAAACTTTTATAGTTTGCAACAGCTGAAAACTAATCAGTTGACCTTTCTTAAGCCACTCCTTTTCTATGAGCTTGAGCCTAGATGATTTTCAACTTATCAAAAACAGGAAAATTGCAATGACAAACAAGCTTTAAATTTCAGCCAACATGATGAACTTTCATGCAAAATGTTGTGAAACCAAACAAAAACTGACCAGTGACAAGTGGAATTGGCATCACTAACATATAGGAAGCTATAGAAATTCAGCAATCTTTAGAACAGGCATGGGAGTAAAAACAAAAATCCGCCTAGTGGCTCTAATTTAACCTTGATCAAATTTTCCAAAGTTGGCTCTAATTTAAGTTTAATAATTGACAATTATGCTCTGAGGAACAACAACTTATACAGTGAAAACAAATTTTTTTTTTTTTTACTGAACTTTATGGATGACCATTACTTTCTGAAGATTTATTACAACTAAGTGTAACAAAACGCTAAATGCCAGTAAGTTGTCTAAAATACGCCAATCATATGTAATTGTATTTAACTCACTATCTAACTTTTAGAGCCAGGTATAACGGAACGGGTTGAAGGATGATAAAGCAGGTTTATTGTTAGTGTTAAACTTTAAGTCTCTTTGGAGAACATTTTATTTTTTAGTTTTTCAATGATTTTGTTGCAATTATTACTGTCAATGGTGACTGAAAAAATTTTGTTCAAAGCACCCCTGGCTTTTTGGTGGTCTTTCCTTTTTGAGTGGCTTTAAAGGACTTTCTTTCCATTTGATAAATAAATGATTTTGAGGTCAGAGGTAACACAAAAGGCCACTAAAGATTTGACCAATTTTCTCACCCATTATTACTATTATACTAATCATTACAAAGCTTCTCGTCCATTCATGCCTCAAAGAATACATTTTTTACAGACTGGTCATTTATTTTAGCTCTATCATAACGTACAAAAAAGTTCTCTTCATTCATTTATTTACAATACCACTTTTTCCCACTTTGTTGAAGATTGCCTATGTAGGCTCTGTATTGATTGCATCTAGAATTATCCCTCACAGTCATAGGATCTAACTCTAGTGATAAATCTAGAGAGCTGACCTAGACTCACGCACTTTGTTTTATGTCTAATAACAAATACAGGGCTGCCACTCAGATGTGGTCCAATCCACTGATTTTTCACGCTCGTCACAAAAAAAGCCTCTTTGCAGTTTGTTCCCACAGTAAAACATTGATAACCATCATAAAAAATTGTATGTTACCCTCTTTATCAAACCTTACATAAGCTTAAGGAATTTTTCATGCCTATTTCTTCAATTTTTAAAATTATAGCATTTATTTCACAATCCATTTTAAGTAAAATGTAGTGTCAATCTGTAATGGGCTGTAATCTAGTTCTACATCTAAATGAACTAAAATAATGGAAGAAAGTTATAGTGTTGAATAATGCTAGACGAAAAAAGTATAAGGATCTATTCTATGACTTTTAGTTCAAATGGTCAAATGAAAGAGACTAAATACAGCAAATTTATTACAGTTGTTCAATAGTGTCACTCAATTTCAGGAATCAAGGAGCTTTTACGGATATGCTCGACACAGATTGCAGAAGAAAAGAAAAAAATTAGTGACGGCGGCTCGAACTTTTACAGCAGATTTTACTTATATTGATTTCTGTAAATTTACCGGATGTTCTATGGTGTGCAAGGAAAGAGGGTGAAAATCAAAGCATAGGGATTCAGATATCACAGGGGCAATGAAGCTCAATATAAAAAGGCAAATTAGAAGACCATGTACCTTATTCCTTTGTTTTTTCTCTGGTTGTTTTGTGTCAGAAACTGCCATGCGGGCTCTGTAAGAATATTATGCATAAAAAATAAAACATTTAAATAATGCCTTATAAGCGTTTTAGATTGTTTAAAGTCAAAAGAATTTTTCTTTTCTAAAAACTCCTTCAGTCTTCTTTCCTTTATGTCAAGTGTAAAGGGTGACTCTTTGATACTTGGACAACTTTTTCTTATTTTCTGCTTGTCTTACTTACTACAAAGTCCTTGCAAAGTATAGTGCACATAACTGATTATATATTCTTAAATAGTAGATGCCATGAACTACAAAAACAAAAATCTGCAAACCTTTACTTGCATTCTATCTGTTTTAATTAGAAATTAAATTTAAAAAAAAACAACCAATATTTACTCTACAGTAAAATGGAAATATATTGTCAATACAATCCATGGGGACTGTAACAATGAGGTAGAAACTGTTTGCTTTTATAAAGATAGGTAAAACACTACAAAAAGAAAAGATTGGAACTTACAGTTCTTTTTCAATGGCATCTTCTATCAAAACATCTTTCTTCGCTTTCTTTTTCTTTTTGTCTGTGGATGGCGACCTTCTACCCTTGTCGTTGTTTTGTTTTTCTTCTTCAGAGTTGGAGTTTTTGTCTTTTAAAGGTGTGAGAGGAAAGAAAAACTTTTTATTAGAAAATTTGAAGCATAATTGAAAAAAAATCAGTACACAACCGTGATACTTTTTCTGCCAAATTTTTCAAAACTCAAATAAAATCATCTATTGAGCTGAGAAGCAAAATGTGATCTTTACGTTTTCTTTCCTCTTAATGAGAGGCCATATTGGAAATCATCCTGAATTTAGTCTTAAGTCTGATCAGATGCCTCTGCCATCTAGCAAAATTGGTAGACAAAATAACATACTTACTTTTATCTCTGTGTCGCTGGCGTTGTTTGTTATTTTTCTCACTTTTGCTGATGTCCTCATCAGGATCATAGATGTTTGCACCTATAGCATTGTCTGTGTCTTTGTGCAGACCACTGATACCTTTCCCCTTACGCAAGGACTCCAACTACAGAAACAAAATGATTGAGACTTATTCTTGACTCAATAAAGACAGTTTTTTATAAACGATTTTTTTTACATTCTTGTGCTTGTACAACTTCAGAAAGCTCAAATAAATTAAATAACTCCTTTTGAAAAATTTACACAAGTTTTCCAACAGAAGAAAAATGAAAGCATACCTTTTAAGGGCTCCAAAGAAATATTAAAGAAAGTATTTACACTGCCATGGGTGAGATTTTGTGTAAAGTGCTCATTAGATACAAAAAATACACCATGAAAATTTTTTCCAAAATTTTAAGTTCTCGATGCCACCTTTAAAGGTTGTGTTAGTTTTTTTTTTTTTTACTAGTGTGTTTGTTAATTTTGTTTAGCATCACTATTAATAAAATTCTAAACAAAAGCAATATTTATGCCTACTTACTACTTCATCTTCTTCCGCTGTTTTGACTTTTTTCTTTCTTTTTTTCGCATCTGTGGCATCTCTGTAAAACAAATATAAAACTTACAAGAGGTATGTATTTATTTATGTCTTCTCAATATAATACACTGTTTACCCAAAGCAAGAACTACTGGTAGGTTAATACAAATAGAACTTTGGTAAAATGTAGAAATCACACAAAAACAAAAACAGACCATGGGTGGCAATTTTTTTCAAAAAGACACTAAAAGCTTTATATTATTCAATTAAAGATGCCAGTGTACTTTTATTCACATTAATTTAGGACTTGTTTGAAGTGGGCTATTTATGACAAATTTAAAAAACATAAAAATTCATGTATGGCCTTAGAAAAACATATTTTCACAGCTACCTCCTGAAATTATAAGAAACCTCTTGAATCATAGGTTCCTTCTGATTCACCATCCATCAGCTTGTTTTGTGAATGTGCTGGGATTATTTTTTAAGTTATTATTTCATTTTACACTTTCTGCAGATATTTGTTGAATCAATTAAGGAAAAAAGACAAGCTAATGCTTAGTGATAAAAGTACGAAACTAAGTGGCATAAAAAAGTAGAAACTGATTCAAACTCACTTTGTGGACTGAGCTACAACTTGCTGTAAAAGTTTGTCTACTTTTATCTGAGTGTATGATGAAGTCATGTCAGCTGTCGATGGGAATCGCAATATGATTTTTGGATAGAAGAAAAAAAGTTGAACATACATAAGAGTCTTGAAATGGTTGTGGGATTCTTAATAATCATTTTCTTAGGACATCCTAAAAACTCTAAGGGAATGACTTCTAAGTTTTTCAACTCACAGGAATAAACAGGATTACCCACAGTACCTACTGAAATTTTTTTCAGTAATGCTTTGCTAATTAGAAAAATACTTTTGAAATTCAACTTTTTTTTTAGCCTCAGCTTAAATCTAAAGGTAAAATCAGACCTTTTGATTGCCTCAAGAGAGAGAGAATATAACCCCAGGACTGAGGATAACCTGTTTAAAAAGTTGAATCCTATACAGCAGTCTGAGGAATACTTATACTGTATTTTATGCTAAAGGTAAATCAGTATTAAACAAGTAATAATAATAATAACATCTAGATTTATACAGCGCCTTCAATAAAATAAAGTCTTAGAGCGCTTCACAAAAAAAACACAGTTTCTTTCATACAAGTTTACAAAACATTGACAACGTAGACAATTGAAAATTGAAAAATGAATGGAAAAAAATTGAAATATATATTATACGAAAGGCAAAAACATGGACAAGATAAGTACCAAAGGATTTGATTGGGAAGGGACAGCAGCCCTTATTAAAGAATAATATAGAAATAGTCGATAAAAATTCTGACACCTTTGTCTTGAAGGCAAAAAATCAAAACATAACAATTTCTTATCCTGAAGAAATTTTAAGGTCTTTATTGACTTTACTCAATAGAATCTCTAAAAAGAAAAAAAGACAATGAATCATAAGTGATTAAGTCCGATCAAAAAAAATATATGCATTTATAGAAAAGAATAAGAAAATTGCGTTTTAGCAAAGCCAAAAAACGAATCTTGCAAACACAATTGTCTAAAAAGAAACTTAAAATAAAGAAAAGGAACATGTAAGAGTTAAAGTATTGATAACAATGGCAGTAGTTGAAGATATATCAAAATTAAAAAGAAAAAGATGCATGAACATTATGTTATTATTTATTCCCACCCAATGGCACTTCTTCATCCTTAAGGACTTTTGATTTAGTTTGCTTCTTCCTGGGCCGAGCTTGCACGATCCCTGTGCAAAAAGAAAAAAAAAACCATTTGAAATATGGATGTAATCATGGCCTACCCTTAAGTAACAGCATGACCCACTCAAAAATTAACAAACAGAATCTGCGGACTCTTTATAGCCTTCTGTATTTAAAATAAAACTGGAACAGCGTTGGCCATAATAAAATAATGTTTAAAATGAGAAATACCTGAAATGTTACATATGAAAGGAAGTTGGTGAGATTCTTTTTTTTTGCAGTTTTAAAGTGAGTATATATGGTTAACATGATAAAGGTCTAAACCAGTAAACAATGCCAGGTCATACATTTTACAACTGAACATTGAAACCACCACCTTTTACAAATGAATTATGAATTAGAAAATGGTGCAAACAAAAAGTTGCTCTTTAGCGAAGAAAAATTTATAAAAGATGGTTATGACAAGCCAAAGTTGGTGCATACAGCTATGAGCCTAATTCTGGAGTATGGCAGCAAAACATGTGCACAACTTTTATTTTTAAAAGACAATAGATTGTAGACCTTAATTTATTCTAATTTTTAAATAAATATCTCTAAAACTAAAACCACCAAATTGCAACATGATGGAGTTTCTCATATTTACTCTTATGAAAGTATTACACTAGCATTTATAACCAAGGTTGGGCAAGTTATAACTCATTAAGTTCATCTTTGGAGTTCTATCTTTTCTTTTTAGGTTTCTCAGACACAAAAATTACACAGATTTAGACACCAAGACAAAACTTCAACTAGATCTAGATCTAATTTAAAAGTAAGAACAGGAAAAAAACTGGAGCTGAATTTGAGTCCACTTGGACTTTAAATAATTGGGGTGTTTTGTTTGTTTGCTGGTTTGGTTGGTTTTTGTTGTTGTTGTTGTTGTTGCTGTTATAACTTAGGCCTAGTCGGCTGATGGGCTTTTGGCTTTGTTGGTCATTGAACAATAGGCCTAGTCTATAGCCTATGAGGCAGACATCTTATTTTTCCTTAAAGACCACATTGAACGTGTGTAGATCTAGATCCAGTTTAAATGCTAGATATACATCTAGATCTGTTGTGCTGTCTATCTAGATCTGTTAGTGCTGTGTCCCTTCAGCTCTCTAAAATTACTAAATAAACAGTTAACAGGTCCGAGCACGTCCCTTTACAATAACGCAATATAGAATAAAATTAGAGGACATGAACGTATCTTTTTGTTTGGTCATAGATTTGTCAGATTATGTTCAATAAGTTATGCTCTAATGTCTGGAGTGTGGTAGTTCTTCCTGCACTCTATCTAGATTTAAAATTGAACCCGCACTTGGGCCTAGCAATATCGCCAAATACCTTCCTCCGCCATGTTTGTTTATATTCAGTCACGAAGTAACTGGGAATTAGATACAAAAATTATTTTTTATAAATCTTTTTTTTAAAAATGTGCTCACAGTCCAATCATTTAATTTTCACCATTCCTAACCTGACAAAGGCTTAAGAGGCCGCAACTATTCAAGAGTGTGAAAAGTGTGTTTTGGATTTTTATTGTATCCAACTACCCCGCAGAGTGTGTATTATTTGTGCATTTGGAAGTGCTTTCATAGCTATAATACTTTCCGTGCATTTGAAAGCATTCAGGGGAGAGGGGCAATAAACTACCAAATGTTAAGGGTAATGGATAAACTATTTAAAATGTGCACAGTAAGATCAGAGAAATTATAAAAACCTATGGTATGATAAAGATAATAGCAGACAAATTCAATGTAAACTTTCAAAAATTAAGCTTAAAAGGAGGAAAGCTTTTCTGATCAACCAGAACCATAAGTTTATTTTATTAAATGAATAGCTTACATTATTTTGCTTTTTATTACCTTCTTGTTGTATTCTTACAGATACTTTGAGGTTCCTTTGAATGAATAAAGTGCATTGATGCGCATGCCAAATGAAATGCTGCAAAAAATTAAAGGTTTATGTTGTAACTAAAAAGACAGTGGCTGTTTTAAGAGTTTTATCGAAAAAGCAGTGTGAAAACTAGTTAAAACACAATTTTCAGGAAGATGACGTTCTAATAGGCTAATAATAAAATTTTAGTTTGAAACAGACAAAAAAAATATGAAAAATATTCGCAACCAACTTCTGAAGAGCACTAGTCATAAAGGTAATTGAAGATATAGAGAACGACAGTTATACATTACAAATACACAAACCAAAAGGGCTTATCTCGAAGTACATGGAGGTAAAAAGATATATGTATATACAAAATTGCAGCAGTTACCAAACGAATATAATTAGGGAAAATCAAAAGGAAAAAATATATTGGCTAAATTATATAAAAGGAAAATCTGAAGAGGAGAGTTTAGACTTGCATTGTTTATGGTTTTACCGATATTAGTTTTTTAAGGAATTATCTAAGGGCTGGTGCCATCTTGTCTTGGAATATGACCTCCCTGCTGATGTCGTCGTGAATAAAAGCAGAACTGATTCACTTCCCCGAAGGAAGTTGGAACATAGTGTGCTATGATAATTTGTGGCGTTGTCTTTTACTTTATTTTCAAAATACTAGCAAAGGTCGTCGCTAGAGGGTTTGTGGGTATTCAGACTTTTATCCTCTGACTTAACTTCCCATGCGGAGGTAGAAAACAACGAAGGCTCTAAGACTATTGAGCGAAATAGTGCCTGCATATTTAGGACAGAAGAAAATTTACAGTCTTTTAAGCTGTCATAAGATGCTTAATACAGCATGAGAGCAATAAACGAAGGTTGTTTCATGTGTAATAGAGGCTCTCATATATCTAGATCAAAGATTATGGTTTGTTGAAATAGTTAGTGCTCGTATTAGATTGAGCACAAAAACACAAAGGCATGATATAGATGTACCCTCCTCCTTTTAGGGTGTCAAAAGAGGCAGCGTGGCAGAGTGGTTAGCGCATCTGTCTTTTGATCTGGATGTCACAGGTTCAATCCCCGAACGTGCCAAATTGCAATTGCCTTGGAAAAGCAATTTACCCTAACTTTCCCCAGTCCACTCACCTGTAAAATGGGTAGCTAGCTACAGGCAATTCTTTAATTTGTGACTTGCGCATGCAACATACTGCATATGGATTAAAAGTGGCCTTAAAATGTATTGGTCTACTGTGGCATTAGTGGCGCTGCTCTGTGGCGATCCACATATGCGGAGTAACGAAGTAAAATTTCCAGAAAGGGATTAATGTAGTATATAAAATAATAAAGAACAATGAATAAAATAGAAGTTGTGAACTAATGTAGGCCCTAAACAAATTTATGCACAGGTATAATTTTGATCTATCTCATCCATTCTTTGGTATGAGTTAAAACTTAGCAATTGAAAAAATTACTTCGCTTTTGGTATAAATCATACCAAAATTTTTAAGAAATAGATCAAAATGACATTTGCGCACAAGTTCGTTTACATTTGCACTGGAATGCTTGGTAGTGAGAACGTCTCAGCTAAAACCTGATCTAGAACACCAATAGGAACACTCATGGCGTTCCTGCAACCTAACTCCCGATTTCAATAAGTTTCTGGTATGGTGCGTAAGCACTTCCTTTAAGATCTCAGCGTACATTGCGAAATCAGTGGTTTTCATACAACGCAGATTTTCATTATTACTCTAAGCCAAATTATTAATAACAGATCCATAACTATTAAAATGCCGTTTCTGTATAGATGCCCCCATGGTACGCCACCTTGAAATCTATCCAATCCAATCTTTACGTCTGCGTTCCTTTCCCCGTTTACGACCCACTTTGCCCCCGAGAATCAGTTTTTGCAATGGGCCTTTTTCAACTGGTCCATAGGCGATTTCATTGCAGGAATAAAGCGTGTTTGCATCGCAGAGCTCCCAATAGATTTGTTGGACAATTAAAACAAAAACAACCCTATAAACAAAGAGAAGTTGGGAGGGATGAGCTATGTGGCCTAATAGTTTCTGAAGTAAGAATTTCAATTTCATTTTATCAGATTTTTCGGATTTAGTTTGCTTTATTAATTCAAAATTGATCTAGGCCTTCAAACTTGAAAGAACATTCTTCCTCTCTCTCTCTCTCTCTCTCTCTCTCTCTCTCTCTCTCTCTCTAAACCAATGTTCCTATTTCTATTTGGTTGTTCCAAGTCCTCTTTCAGGTATGAAAATAACTAGGCCTAGGTAGATTTAGGTGGGGGTTTTTTTCTGAACCAGTCGCAAACCTGGATGTCAGTATTTAGAAACCAGTAATGGATTAAATAATTGCTTATCGTGGGCACTGTGTGTATTTGTGTAGAATGTTAAGAGTGGGTGGTGGTGGTGTTGGTAAATTTTAAATTTGCAGCGAGAAAAAGACGTCATGGTAGGGCCTACTTCCAATATTGCCTAACTCAATTTTTTTCCTTTAAAAAAAAAAACAAACGATTTTTTGTAATTTAAAGCATTAAAGGAAAAGTTTTTAACCAAAATCTAAGATACAATTGCTAAAAATGGCCCAGCACTTTTTAAAAACTTTCATAGCAGAACTTGCATTACGAAGAGCTTAGCATAGCAGCAGGCACATTCCATATTTGCCTATGTCAGACTTTCGCATTATTGGAAACATCATGGAGAGACAGGGAGAGGATTTGGTTGGTTTGAATTTTAACGTCTCTTTTAAACTACAAGGTTAGGCCTATATCAGAGACGGCGCTTGGGACAATTGGGAGCGTGCTGCCACACTGTGATGTACGGAGCGCTGCATACACCACACCCAGTCACATTATCCTGACACCGAGCCGACCAGACTAAGCACTAAATCCATAATACCAGACACCAGGCGGATCAACTACTAATACCAATTTTGAAGTCCTTGGTTTGACTCGGCTGGGGATCGAACCCGTACCTCCCGATCTCTGAGCGAGTGTCTTTACCGCTAGGCCACAGAGCCGGTGTCGGTGGTGGGATCATTGGTGGTGTCGGTAGGGTTGGTGGTGGTGTGGATGAGGTCGGTGGTGGTGTCGGTTGTGGTGTCAGTGAGGTCAGAGGTGGTGACGGTGGGGGCCTTGGTGGAGTCGGTGGGGTCAGTTTTGGGGTCGATGGTAGTGCCTTTGGTGGTGTCAGTGGGGTCAGTGTCTGTTGTGGTGACGATGGTGGGCCGTGGTGGTGTCAGTGGGGTCGGTGGTATTGTCGGTGGTGATGTCAGTGGTGGTGTCGGTGGTGGTGTTGGTGGTGGTGTCAGTATGGTCGGTAGTGATGTCGGTGTTGTTGTTCGTGGGGTCAATGGTGGTTTCAATGGTGGTGTTTGTTGTGGTGACAGTGGGGTCGTTAGAATAGAATAGAATAGAATAAATCTTTATTGATCCCATTTTGAGAAATTGGTTGTACATAGGTAAGACACTTAAAAAGCATAGATCATATAGGTACCGTAACTAAAACATCAAATTATTAATCCCATATGTACAACAATATTGGTTATCACAGCTCACATATTTAAAGCATTCTAAAATACATAAGGTAATTAATCTATGTATTATAATACTGAATAAAATAGCAAAAACATATGATATTAAGAATTTTAAATTAATGAATAAAAATAGAAGTGGAAAAGAACCGTATAATAATGCAAGACATGTATCCATAGAGTGTATAGCATAGTCAATGATAAAAATTAGCAATTGTATGAATCGGTAAGTAAGTTAGTGTAAATATTAAGCATATGAGTACCGGTACGAAATTAAAATTCTTATATCAGTCGGTGTGAGTGAGTCGTTTGAACGATTTGTTCTTGTTTATTATAGTGTGTGGAAGAAACGAATGTTTGTACCTCTCGGTCCTTATCCCCGGAATTCTGTACCTCCCGCTCCTTGATATGATTCTGCCTTGAAAATCTTCGTTAAGCGGGTGTGTGGGGTCACTTTTAATTTGTTTCATCTTTATTGTGTCTCTCATAATTAATAAATTTTCAAAGCCATCTTGACTTTCCCCTGCAATCTTTTCTGCCCTTTTTATCAGTCTCTCTAGTTTTTCTTTGTCATCTTTTCTTACACCCCCACCCCAGCTTGTAATACCAAAGGTTATAATTGTGGTTATCATGGCCGAGTAGAACATCTGCAACAGGTTTTTATTTACTTCGAAAGACTTCAGTTTTCTCAGACAGTACATTCTTGAATTTAATTTTTTAAAGATGTGGTTTATATGTTGTTTCCAGTTTAAGTCTTTATCGATATATACTCCTAAATATTTAATATGGTCTATCCTTTCAACTAATTGGTTGCCAATAGCTATTTGAGGTGAAGACGGTTTGTTTTTCCTAAAATCTATTACCATTTCCTTGGTCTTATCCACGTTTAGGATTAGGAAGTTTTGTTTACACCATTCAACAAAAGTGTGTAGCCTATCTCATGTATGTAGTCTGTGTTATCATTTTGAACGGGACCTGTGAGAATGGTGTCATCAGCTTATTTGTCAATGACACAATTAGTGTGTGTTCTATAATCCGGTGGGGTCCTCTGTGGTGTAATTGGGGTCCTCTGTGGTGTATGTGGTGTCGTCGATAGTGGTTTTCGGGATGATGTTGGTGGTCTCAGTGGTGGGGTCATTGGTGTTTTCGGTGGGGTTGGAAGCGGGGTTGGTGGTTGGGTCAGTGGTGGTGTCGGTGGGGTCGGTGTTGGTATCAGTGGGGTTAGTAGGGGTGGATGGTGTCGGTGGGGTCAAGAGTGGTGTCAGCAGGTTCGATTGTGGTGTTGGTAGGGTCGGGAGTGGGATCGGTGGTGTCGGTGGGGTCGGTAGTGGTGTCACTGATGGTATCAGTGGGGTTGGTGGTGGTGTCGGTGGGGTTGGTGAATGTGTCGGTGTGGTCAGTGGTGGAGTGTTGTGGTGGTGTCAGTGAGGTCAGTAAGGTCAAGGATAGTGTCGGTGGTGGGGTCAGTATTGTGGCCGGTGGTGAAGTCGGTGGTGAATTAGTGGTGTCTTTGGCATTGGTGGTGGGGTCGGTAGGGGGGTCAGTAGTAGTGTCTTTGGTGGGGTCA
>BMAT01000102.1:37230-52776 GCA_019649035.1 Elysia marginata
ATAGATAGATAGATAGATAGATAGATAGATAGATAGATAGACAAGTGTATGTGTACTTATAGGTATTAGATAGATCGATAGATAAATTGATTGATTGATTTATTTATTGATCGGTGGATCGATTGATTGATTGATTGATTTTAAAATAAAAGAGAACCTCGCTTTTAAAAAAGAAGAAGAAAAGTTAACTTAAACAAAGTCCAATTCGAGTTACCTCCCACTAAATGAGCAAAAGTATGACTATGAGTATGAGAAACTCTGACAAGTCAAAAACTGCTGGATCAAATTAAGCATGAGAAAAAAGCGATAACAAAAGGTTCCGAAGTGTGTTGAAGGAAGTCACTGTGTCCACAAAAGTTAATGCGTGTTTACACAGTTGCGCTTTTTTCCTTCAAGTTTGTGACGGCAATAGCAAAAGAGAAATGGATTTTCCCGCAGAGAAATTGGAGACTTTGACCAGTCCACTTGAAGGCTATTCAAGGTTTCTGTATAGGTTATTGGCGGTATTCATTATATAGTGATAGAAAGTAACTTATTGATTTATCGGTCTTACTAACTATATACGCGTGTATGTGTGTGTGTGTGTGTGTGTGTGGGGGGGGGGTTACGTATAAAATGTTCTTACACCTATTGGTGAGGGGGAAATGATTGAAGCAAAAATATAAGAGAGAAAAAGAGAGAGATCTTAGAGGATAGGAAAGGTAAGGAGGGGAAAACATAAATAATAAAAGTAGGTGAGGGAGAAAAAGAGAGAGGGAGGGAGAGAAAAAAGAGAGAGGAAGAGAGGGAGGGGAGAGAGAGAAAGAAAGAGAGGGACGGAGGAATGAGAGGTGAGGACCCAGAAAATAGACTAGAACAGACGCTAGCTGATTAGGTTTTGGGAACTTGGATAGATTGTATGTACCAATGAGTAAAAACACAGCAAGATCGAGGGAGAGAAGAAGGGGTGGGGGGGGTAATGCGGATGGGATAAAAGAAAGGTAGACGGAAGAAGTAAGTTTTAAATGACAGTATTTCCAAAAGCATAAGAGGGAGTCAAGGAGCAAACAGCAACGCACAGTTTACTGATATCTACAAAATTTGAGCTCATAGCGTTGAGTAGTTCAAAAATTGTACATAAGATAATTGTCATCAAACACAAACATAATAAATCTATGTTCTTCTCTTTATGATATGTTATACATGCAATGTATGGGCAGGTAATATAAAGAGAAAAAAGAAACAAACTAAACCGTTAAAGATGCCTTTCATTGTATTATCTAATATAATCCATTTTACTAGAGCGGTCATATTACAATTTACATGTCTACTCGTAGCATTAGCTTCTCTTTCCCCTAAGTTTAAACAGGTGTGTACGTATGTCGGGGGGGGGGGGGTTGCTTAATGATGACAATTTATCGCGTGTGTTTCAAGCAAATAATCAATACATATGTACCACACACGTACACTGCCAATTTATCAATAACCGGATAAATAACTAGGTTATCAATTTCTTTTTAGCGTCAAACGAATCTGAGAGAAGGAAATCATCAACTGGTTAGCGAGTCTACAACAAGGCTGTTAAATCCGGGAATATTTCTCTCTTTGCTGTTTGCAGTTTGTCGCGCGTTATCTTTTAGCTTTCTAACTTTGACCTTAGTGAACTCGAGAGGGCAAGGAGATAAGCAGGTCTAGATCTACGCGGGGGCTTGCTATACAGTGTCTAGGCGTGACTTCAGCCCTCAGTTCGCACGCCCAATGTTGGAAAGTTTTGAACAAGACAATCGCCGACCCTCAACAGCACATTATTTAGCACTGTCAGTGCCAACAGGTCCGACTTAAGATATCGATAGTGATTGTATGGTGGGTGTGATCAAGACCACGGCATGGGCCGTTTGTTGCCGGCATATATATAAACACATCCTTTTGTTGCCAGTATTTATAAACACATAGGCCTACTTAGGCTATCTCTCGTATTGTCTTCTCTCATATACTATAAATATTCATAACCTTTTTATGAGCCTCACCTGCATTTATTAATGCTTTCTTTCAGGGTCATTATGTACAAAGGTACCAACATTAAAATTCGGAATGCTTATACACAAACTACGTCATTAAAGAGCAAAAAATCACAAGCTCACACGTAGGCCCCACAGAGCCCGTCAACGCCCGTACATACACAGACCTAACCTTACAAAAATATTTAGTACTCTTGTGATCATTTTCTGAGCCCACAGAGTTCTTACCCCACACATAGCAGAACCTTCTCATCCGCTGCTTTGTATGTTTAGCATGCGAAACATTTTTTGGGGGGAAAAGGTTGCGGCCATATTTGAAGGCAGGGGCTAAAAAAAAACAGACACATTTTTTATCGAAACGAGGGAAAAGAAGGTCAGGTTCAGAATCCTCGCAAGATTTACTTGCGGATTGATGCTAGATACCAGGATGTATAAAAATTACTTTATTTGTTAATATTTGTCTTTTTTCATAAATCAGGCGATTATGCCTACCGCCTACCTGTGATACAACAGCCTCTTTAGCAGGAAATGAAGGAGACAAGAAAACAAAGCTTACTATAAACTTTCTTCTTCTTTTTTTTTCTTCTTCCTGTCAGAGTTCAACGATGGCTGTCCTAATATAGGCTGCCCTCGTCTCTAGATCCAGTCGTGATCCGTGCAGTTTCTGCAACAAAGGATACCCGCCAATTTACATCTGGTCCCTTGTCTAGTTAACGGTTAAGCAGAGCACCGTCCTACAGGATGTGGCTTGCGTCCTGGCGAGGTGCTTCGCGGGGACGTCCGTAAGAGTGGCCAAGCTTCAGGCGACTATAAACATATGATGTCTGAATTTGTTGGGACCAGTTCTTAGTTTCAATACGATGACTTGGTCATATCTGGGCAGACTGTAGATGGGAACCTTGGGCATGTGCTGAGGATGCTGCGCTCTCCATTGACAGCTTGTATGGAGGATTTTGCCTCTTTATAATATGTAAATCCGTAATGGACTTGCTCCATGTTGTATCCTTGTTTTGTTAGCTAAGATGCAGTATCATTTCAGAAAAGGTCACAGTGACCAAGTATACATTGTAAAACCACTTCTTGAGCTGACAGGTTTAGGGAAGTGAGAGCTGAAAATGATTTTGTTGAACTGTGTTGCCATAGTACCCTTTAGTGATTGAAGTACAGACTTTGCATTTGACAGTAAGGCGACCTTAGACTAGAGTTGTGGGTATCTCTCCTGCTTAAGAGCATCAATTCAGCTTCTTGTACGGCTTCAGCTTCTGCTTTGTATTTGGATGAGTGAAGGCCTCTTGGGACGTATTGCTTCCTAAATTTTTTCATCTGGCCATTCAATGTAGATACCTCCACCACCACACCATTTTTGTGGCATTTATGATCTGTCAGTGTACTGATTCAGTCATCTTCAGGGTAGACTATTTGCAAGAGGTCCTGTGTCGATTGCAATTCTGGTGATGGGAAACTCGTGGCGTTTCCATGGAGGGCAGGCGTTTGTGACTTCCATTTCGTCGCTAGGTTCCAATTCGGGAATTGGGAATTTCTAATGATTTTTGTAAGCATTTGGCAGTTTATAAGAAGCTGCTTCGTTTAACTAAGCCTTGATTTTCGATATCCCTCTACCCAAATATGCACAAGGTGGGCTTTTTAATACTCGGTGTTTTTTTTTTAAATAAATGTACTTTATAGGGAAATAGTTGGACAGAAGAAATTGTTTTGTAACCTCAGGTACTGACTGTACCAGCATTGCACTAAAATATATGTACTAGATACTTTGTAGAAAAATGGTTACAAGTACAACGAACAAGTTAATGTAATCTTCTGTCCTCAAGAGCTCAATGTATCAGCACTCCAATGCAGCCACTACAAGTGTACTGCTTCCTGAAGAGAGAAGAGAACAAATGCCACTATATGTAACACTGACTGTCGGAAACCCCAGCCAGGCCAGGTTGTGATGGCTGGAGACAGATCGAATGTTACTTATTGATTTGTAATCAAAACACTGGTGCTGGTTGATTGATTTTTTTTTGTTTGTTTACAGTGGGGTGGTTAAGTCGTGTTATGCAGCGTTTGGTACATGTATTTTTATTTGTACAGAGAGAATTGAATGAATTGACTTTTACTTTACATTAGAACACCTTGAATGGTAACAAATTGGAATCGTTGCATTTTTTTTTATTTTGTCGTTAAAAACTGATAAGAGAGAGAGAGAGAGAGAGACAGAGACAGAGACAGAGAGAGAGAGAGAGAGAGAGAGGAGAGACAAAGAAAGCTTTTGGTGCATGTATTTTTATTTGTACGGAGAAAATTGATGGAATTGACTTTTACCTTACAACGCCTTGAGGGGCAACACATTAGACTCGTTGCATTTTTTTTATTTTGTCGTTAAAAACTGATAAGAGAGAGAGAGAGAGAGAGAGAGAGAGAGAGAGAGAGAGAGAGACAGACAGACAGAGAAAGAGAGATAGAGAAAGAGAGAGAGAGAGAGAGAGAGAGAGATATGAGAGACAAAGAAAGCTTTTGTTGCATGTATTTTTATTTGTACAGAGAGAATTGAAGGAATTGACTTTTACCTTACAACAATTTGAGGGGCAACACATCAGACTCATTGCCTTTTTTATTTGATCGCTAAAAACTAATGAGAGAGAGAGAGAGAGAGAGAGAGAGAGAGAGAGAGAGAAACATAGAGAAAGGAAGAGAGAAAGAGAGAAGGAGAGAAAGAGAGGAAGAGAGAAATAGAGAGAGAGGGAGGGCGAGAGTATGGTAAAAAGAAGGAGGGAGTGATTAGGAAATGTGAGAGGGAGTGAGAAAGAAATATTTGGGAAAAATAGAGGATGAAGGCGAAGGGAGTAAATTTGAGAAATGGAGAGACATTTAAAAAAAAGATGGACAGGGGTGAGTGAGACAAGGTATTGAATGAAAGAGGCGCCAAGGATTTAGTGAAATCAGAGGAACTTATTGCTGAAGAAAAGGGAGACGGACAGAGAAAGGGAGAAGAGGATCACACATTATGTGGCCAACAAAAATGAGCATACATGTTACTTTATCCTTAACAGTAATTGACAAACACTGGAGAAAGAAGTTCATAAATTTTTTAATATTTAATAGGAAAGAACGGAAATCCTTAGTTAAAAGGATAATCCAGTAATTAAATACAATGAAACGGCAAATTTAAAATCCTTACCAATTATATGATAGACATCATAAATATAAACTTAAACAAAGCTTTTTTCAAATGAAAGCCAAAGCTAAATTACATGGAAAAAGAAACAAACTACCTACATGATACAGTGAGATCTAGGTTCGGCCTAGCTGCGAGACATTGTACAATTTGTACATGTACAAGCTATGTATCATAAACCTGAATGTAAAACAAAATCAATTTGAAATGACTAGCTTCTGATATATGGAATCCCTTTTTTTTTGTTAATTACATGAAGACTTGACTATAGGGAATGAGATTAGAGGTAAAGCAAGAGTAGCATCCCTTTTCTAGAAGACAACACCCCAAAATACTACATGTATAAAGGCTATTGTAATCTAGACCTAGATTTTAGAGTCTTATTTTGGTAAATTTCTTACTTTTATAAACGATTTCACATCTAGAACTAAAAAACTAGAGAGCTAAATTAAAAAGTGTATCTTGAAAATAAATCTGTCGGATAAATTTTAAAAGATAGTATTCAAAAGAGAGCGGGTAACCCCATTCGATTTTCACATAATATTGTCTTAAAATATTTTCTAAAAAATACGCTAGAAAGTAAATTGGCATGTGCTAGCCTTAATGATTAAATCTCACTCTGACTGACATCAGAAAAGTTCCGCTACTCTTGTTGAAATCTCATTCCCTATACTTGTCAGAATTCAACGAGTGAATCTCCTGGCTTTGGTTAAATCTGATAAATAATGTAATACACAAGATTTTTTTCAGCACAGAAAAATCATAAAAGCAATTCCAGAAAATAAAATTTAAAAAAAAAATGGAATACATAATTCTCTAACACAACATGATAAATTTTTGACATTTGTACCACATGTTCGTTGTAAAAAAAAAGGGGGGGGGGGGCATTTTGAGAATTTCTTTCATAATACTTTTTCCTTTTAAGCATAATTTATGCTCATACTACATGCAGATGTAAAGACCGGATGCTACATTATCACCAGGAAATATATGTAGGCCTAAATTTGTGCAAATGTATCAAAAGAATACACATACTTTCAGTTGTGAGATCTCACGGTTTCCAATTGCATCTGATCCAAATTAGAGGGATCCCTATTTTCCCATTCACGAAAATTCACAATTTGAAAAAATATTTTTTTAAGCTCAAAACATTCAAAATGTCTTGAAATGCTCACAATTACGTAAGAAGCTTTCAGTCTTTTTTTCTCATTTAAAATGTTAAGAAAAAGATAAAACAAACGGCACACTACTTCCTCAAATTAAAACATTTATGACAACCAACTCATTTGACGGGGGCCGCAGGACATATTTTCTGGGGAGATATGTTGTTATTATTATGAAAAGGGGAATGTGTAGGAAAATTATGACTGGAGTCCTGATAAATGTTCAAGTTAATGACAGAAATAAACCCAGCATACATAAGACATACATGTATTTTTAAAACATAGAACATCATATTGATAAAATCTTTGGCAAGTTTTGGGAAACTGTTGGGATTAAAACATGGCAACATGAAAACCAATTCAACATGGGTAGGAGGGTGGGGCTGGGGTGGGATAGGTTAGGTTGTTGTTGTTATTGTTTTTGAGTCAGCGCAGACCTGATCAAACTGTAAAGTAAGCAAATACAGTGGAATCCACTTAAAGTCAACACCTTTAAAGGAAACTCTTGCTTAAAGTCAACTCTGTTTTGCTGTCCCATTTTGTATTTCTTGATATTTTTGTATTGGTTAAACTCAACTATTGCTTAGTTAGTTTTTATTTTTTTTCCAGACATCTCAGTTTAAACTCACCACTTCTTGATTATGGCACACAAGATGAAAACTTCTGGAGTATGTAATATGGAACATGGGCAAGGCTAAAAGTTACCTAAAACTTGAACAGGTATATAAAATTTTTGAAAAAATTTTTTTGTATGGCATAAGTTTGGCTATCGAATTGGCTTAGAAAGATCTGATAAAGAACTTATGGTTGGTTAATAAACACAGACATGTTTTTTCTTTTAAATCCTCATCTTTCTATCAATGAGACGGGGATCAAGGATATTAGTACTTACTTTATATTAATGGGAGTGTAAAACTGTACAAACAGTTTCCTTTCAAACCAATTTCTAACTTGTTAATATGAAATAAAGAATGAGACTTAATTGAAGAGACCAATATACAAAAGAAAATTAAACATTATTATAAAGCAAGAAAAAACTTTTTAAAGTTTCCCCAGAGAGACTAAGTGTGCACACTGCAAGACAAACCCAGACAGGGCATAGCTCAGTAGGTGAGGCCCCTAGCTTACCACCACCACTTACTAGTGCTACTACAACGTGTGCAAAGGATAAGTTCCTCAGTTTCAGCTTGAAAAGACTAGTATTACATGAGACTTGAAATCTTTTGACACAGTTAGATAATGCAAGGATTCTTAAATAGTGACCTGATCTCTGGAAACAGCCACAGTTGGTTGCTAAAAGCTTCTTAGGTATATAAGTTTGGATTTTTTTTTAATACAGAACTACAATATATACTAAGTCTTAAATTACCATGTGACCGACTTGTAGGGTGAAAACTAGCTAAGGTGTAAAATTTTGTACGTCGCCTTCAATTTTATATAGCAACAGCTATAAAAATCAAAGAAAGAAAAACAATGCATTTAGCATTAATCAGTTTGCATTGAGTTTTTCTGTTGAATGTGCTCATTGCCGAAAAAAGTTTAACAGTTTACAAAGTTTAATCAAACTGATTGCCTGCAACTCTAAATAATCGTTTGCAAGTTTGACTGATAAATTTTCACAAATAATCTTCAATAAATATGTTCAATCAATAAGTACATCTTCTCGCGATATCTTAACATCTGCCACTCTGCAAAATGGAAAATCAGTATTTTTGAGATATAAAAAAAAACAGTATTCTGGGTTTGAAAATTTGGACCTGGTTAAAGTCACAAATTCTGGCACCGAGTCAAAGCGCTAGCAATGCAAATTTAAGGAAAGCCATTGTGATTTTAAGCAATTTTTTAAAGAAAAGAAACAAAAAATGTATCGTAAACAATGGACTACTCTGCTCCACGAAATACCACACAACATGTAATGAAGGGCTGCACAATGTTTGTGGTACCAATAACGTAATATTTTAGGATTAATAAAAAATAATGCAAGACTAGGAAACTAACTCACTGAAGTTTGATCCCACTGTTTGGCAGTTGCCCAGCAGTAAAAAAATTTATAATTTGTAATAGAAGGTAAGAAAATCAGTATTTTATGATATTTTAGAAGAAAATCTGCACAATAACAATTCAATCTGTATAAATGACAGGTTTGCTTACACACAAGCGTTACAATACATTTCATTTTCTCATTTACCAGTCAAATTTCTCATAATATTATGCAAAGAATATTTTTCAAACTCTTGTTGACTATATGGTCAAGCCAAATAAACAAAACTGCATGACTTGATAAAAAAAAAATTTTAATTCAAACTTTTGTCGATCACAATGAAAGTTGATCAAAAGATAACCCTCATACAACCCATTTTTTCCCTTTGATTGAAAAAAAAAATGAAAGCATTAACACACATGATGAATAAAATTAAGAAAAGGATTAAATGTTTGGTAAGTACATGAAACAGTGACGAGGAAGGAAAAAAGATAAATCTTCCAGCAGATGTCAGAAAAAAAATCTTCAAACATTCTTTGATTTCAGAGCACTACATGAGGTAGATTGGGCCCTTCGCTTTAGGTTAGACAGAATTCAACTTACATACATTTATAGCCACAGGTTGGCATATTTTAAATTATAAAAGTTAATGATCATCAATGCAAAGAAGGCAAACATCATTTAGGAAACATCAAACTCTATCTACATCAAAAGTGCTTAGCAATACTAAAATATACTAGATAAGCTGGAACTGTCCCATTGAGTCTTATGGTTCTGACCTAACTTTGCGTCACGACCAGGGGTAAAAGCTGACAGACCTGAAAAATCCTGCAACAACCGCCTTCTTATGATAAAAATCCTGCATACTACAATAATAAATGTAGTAATAAAAATAACTGTCACATGCGAATTTCCTGGCACTATATTAAAAACTAACCATAAAATTGACTGTACCGATAAAAAAAGATACTGTAAAGATAAAGTCTATGAGAACATTTATAGACAAAGGAAAGAAATAAATGCGTAATTTGCAATTAAAGGTGTATATATGTACATACATGTGAGTGAAGAACGTAACAGCAGAATACCTATAATCTACTTGACAAAAATGTTTTTATATAGGCCTACACTCCCCATTAGAAAAAAAAAGAAAGAAAGAAGTCCTACCATAGTCCATTGCATGATTTTTGTAAACAAATTGTGTTAGTGTTTTAGCACAAAAAAGCATATTGGGGTGTCTGCTGTCTTTTTTTTTTGCTTAGAGAAGAGCTGGGACTGAGAAGCAGAGAAGATCTTATGCTGTTTTGAAGGTGTGGGTGTGGGCCTATTTTTCAGGTGAATCTTCATTTTGTTGCCTTGGCTGAAGACTGTTGGACTGAGGTGGATGTAAAATTGTAATGTAGGTTGCATAAGAATTGAAGACACATTTTATCATTCCAGTGAGGGACTCCATGCTTTTCCAGAGAGAGAGAGAGAGAGGGAGGGAGAGAGAGAGAGAGAGAGAGAGAGAGAGAGAGAGAGAGAGAGAGAGAGAGAGCAGTTAGAAAATGAAAGAAAAGGGTTGGGACTATGTAAAAGCCTACCCAAATAGGCGTAGACAGCAAGTTTTTCCAAGAAAAAAGGAACATCAAAGAAAATGGAGTTTTTCACTACAAAGGGAGAGAGAGAGAGATAGACAAGACAGACAGAAAGAGAAAGAGAGAGATAGAAAGATAGACAGATAGAGAGAAAGAGAGAAAGTCGGAGATGAATATTTATAAAGGGGGCTGCAGAGAGACAGGGAAATGAAAGGCAAGTGGTACTTTGCGGCTGGAAAGTTTGGTAGTTTAAATTTTAAGTTTCAGTTTCGATTTCAGGAGACTTTTTTTTTTTTTTTAGAAAAAATGATTGATGAAGCCAACGTTTTGATAATGTTGATCTACGATGAAATCACCTGTCTCTAGGATAAGACACAATGGATTTTTTGTGTTAAGTACTGCCCACCTATGTNNNNGCTGTTATGACATACATATTATGTTATGGGTTAGAGATAGATTTGCCCACATGACATATCTTGTACATCATACTTTATTGACTTTTTCTCATAAGTATTGAAAGCAATACTAAAAGTACTTGAAAATTCACACAAAACATTCTGTTACGAAAGGGTTAACTGTTTTTATACAGATTACAACAAAATAATATGCCCATGAATAAAAGACATCTATTTAAAATTATTAAAAAGCAAACCAAAAACTTCTCAAAGATTGTTTCCTTTTTAAAAATATTCACACACATGTATATATTCCACTTTTACTCATTTACAATCACAGAATTTTTATCAGTTAAAGTTACTATCTCACCCCTATCAATGTACTTCAAATCAAAATCATATAAACACACAAAGCGAAGTCATTAAAAGCAAAATGACGATAAATCAATAATCTCGACTGCCATGCCTTACTACTATCCTATCTCTTGCCGAGCAAGACCAGCGTCTATGACACGACCGACTGAATATTATGATCTCACTTCCTGGCTGATCTTGTCAAATGTCTCGAGCATTGTCTGGCGTGTCCGCTCCGAGAGTTCAGTCACATCTGCTGAGGTCAGACCTTCGGTTGGAATTGGCTCCAGAATCTCCGCAATCACTTTGCCTGTCAGAAAAAGAATTTTAATTCACGGATTGACTAACTTAAAAAAAAAATCATTATTTTTGAAAATCACAAACCGTATAAATGCCCAAAATTTTAAGGACCAATTCTTTTCACCATGAAGAGAAATATATTAATTGATTCCCAAATTCTTGATTTCATCATGTGACCTAAGCATGTAAGTTCAAACCATGTAAGTCAGTTACATGAGTTTAATAAAAACCATAGTTTGCTGTTGCAAAGTTGTGATTAGTAAATTGAACAGGAGTCGCAGTAGAGCTGTGTGGATAAGCAAGTCAATTTTTTAAAAGTAAGGTACATATTTTAGCTCTAAAAATATTGACAAAACAAGTAAGCTGTCGGCTTCACGCCTTTGTCAGACAAAAAAAAATTAAAAAACAAGTAAGACACTTACATAAATATGGAAAGGACTAACAATGAAAGAAAAGCAATAATATTATTATAAAGCTGTGATTAGTATACAGATACCATGTAAGCATGATGGTTTTTTTTTTGTTCCTTTCTGTAGCAAAAATTAAAAACTAGACATAGAGTGTACAGGGTTTGTGAAATTTCAGCAACATTATGTTTTATCTGTTTCGTTAGTTTTACTCGAAGATACTGGAGAGCAGTAGAGACATTACACAAGGAGCCTCATAAGTCACTAATATAACTGATTTCTGTTACAAGGTGAAAAGTTTTATAACACAGTGGCACCCCTGCAAAAAGACCTGTGAATGTCTTGAATAAAACCTGGGAAATATTGCTTAAAACATATCTCATAAGAGAGGGTCTTGATTCAGGGGTTACATTAATACACTGATATAAGCTGACGTCATCAAATTAAAGTCACATAAGAGTGGTGGTCTTTGTTTAAAGGGTGTAACTTGAGGAGTCCCACAGTATATCAGTCGAAGTTTGCATGCTTCAAATATAAACAGACTAGTGTGGATTATGAATGATTTTTTTCTAGAAACTTAGATCACTATAAATGATGGACTTGATGAGGAAGGCACAAAAAGAGAGCAAAGAATTATGTTGAACAACAGAGAAAAGTATGAGAAAGAGGCTCAGGTCTTATGGGAGAGATGAGACAAAAGCAATCTAGACTCAAAACAAGAAAAATTTTGTCTCAACGATACAACTAGGATATATCATGACTGTCAACCCACTCACCTTCATCAAATCTTCTCTCTTTCTTGTCGTAGAAATTGTTGTAGGATGAGAAAACCACAGGAATGATCGGCACCTGAAAATTAGATATAACCAGTACATGAGATGTTTATTTCTCGCATTGTTTTTTCACAACGACATTTTTTTGCATCCAATGTCAATGTTAAACAATGTACATATAAAGTAGCCGGCAGATTTTCATTAATTTAAACTAAGTTCTTCTTAACAGTACCATGTTAAGATGTGATACTAATATATTAGTAAAGTAGGTAACATGTCTTACGTTCTTTCATTTTACCCCAAAAAATTTTTAATTTTAGCTTTTTAAGTTTAATAAGTTTCTTAGGCTTACAAAGAAAATTTAGGCTACTAGTAACAGAGCTATTAATAATTTGGGTAAAATAAATAACATTCTTTTTTTTATAGTTCAAACCCTCATAAATCAAAGTTTTTTTTCCTTTATCAAAAGATCTGAACTAATAGGTCTCCACTGTATTGCAGTTTTTTTAAACAGCGAGGATGAATCATTCCATGAATAGCTGTTCTTGCATAAGACAAGGGGATCATCATCGATTTTAATAAGCAATTTGAACCATGGAAGGATTTATGGTTATATTGGTCAAACTAGTCTGACACTAATAAACACTGAGGCCTGCTTTTATTTCCCTTTGTTTTAAAATACATAAGCAGATAGAAGCCTGGGTCTTATAAGCAGGATTGTAGTTGTATGGGAGGGGGTGGGGAAGTGTCAAAATCAACCCTGCTTGTATTTTATTTCTTATCTTGTGTTTATATTGCTGTGCCTTGTGATATTTCATAAAAGCTGGCATTTCAAGTTTAAAACCAAAAGCACATTTGCTACAACGAGCGCTGCCACAGATATAGGGTCACAAATGGCTCCTCTAGGGTGCGATATAAGACAAGCTTGTACTTTGTATTGGGATCTCTTAATTATTGTGTATCGTATTACAACTGAATCTCAGAAACTAACATGTTGTCTTGAAATAACAACCCTGCCGTCTGGACATAACTACACAGCACATTCTGTGTTTCAAACAAATAAATGAAAAATAAATAATGAATGGGAATTTTTTTTTTCAGAACTGGTTTTTTAATTTGTTGGAACCAATTTTTTTTTCATCTGAATATGTTATAGAACATGAAAAAACACTCAGTGCCAACATATCTGTTAAAACCTGTAGTCCCATGCCCTGCAAACTTTTAATTAGACTGAAAACACTTGAGTTTAAAAAAAGGGGCAATTTTCTCGAGTCTCTGATCCAGGCTAAAACAGTTTACCAAAACATTTTTCTAGTCTTCACGGAAGGTTCTACCAGTGCCAAGTTTTTATTAAAGCCTGGTAAGGCTTCCCCTACATTTTGCTTTCTCAGTATTGGTTACCTGTGCTTGCACAGCCAGGTGGAAGCCTCCTTTCTTGAAAGGCAGTAAAGATCCTCCGTGGTTCCTCGTGCCCTCAGGGAATATCACCACACGAAGCTGGAGGATTCGAAGCGAGACTTCAAATATTTAGTACCCCAAAACGGAGCAAATATGGCGTTCAACTCAATATAATTGAGTAGAGGCTCAGCTACTTTCAAACCATTTTCCATAACTTATTTTTCCTACTTTTCATAGCTGTCATTTTAATCTTTCAGAATAACCATTTTGAAATCTCTCCTAAAATATTTGACACAAAATTAAAATTTTGACATTTGTTAGTTACCATATTAAGCAGTGGTACAGTACATGTAAAATATATTTCATTGTTTGTTTGTTTTTTTTAATAAAATTGTATCTTTGTACCTCGACATATTGTTCCCTACAGGACAGGCTGCGAAGAGTGTTTAAGGTCTAAATTTAATTTCCTCAGTGAGCAACAATGGAAATATTACTACCTTTTCCTTTCTTCAAAAACTTTCCTTTTCCTCTTTTCTAATACAATTTATTAAAAAAATGACAGTAATGAGTAACTACATGTAAATGAAGGTAAAAATAATCAAAACCAGTCAAATGTGAAGTCCGTTTCTTTTTTTTCTTCTTATTTATCTCAAAAATAACAAGAGAAGTTCAACAAATAAACAATGGGCAAAAAGACCTTTCTTTACTGTTGGTTTTCTTTTAACAAACCTTTTTCTTTTTTATATTCTCTGCCGTTTTTTCCATTGTCTTGCGAGCTCTCTCCGGGTTCAGGCGGTCAATGAAGATTGTTCCACATAGCCAAGCACCAATACCAAATGTTCCAGAGAGATAGAGAAGTTCACGCTTTGCTATAGATACACAGTTCTCCGGCCACATTATGAACATTGCTGCAGGGGAAGTAAGAACACAAGCAACATATATATCATCAAAATAAGTAAACAGGGTTGTAAATACAAATAGCCCATGAAAAAAAAGCTGAACACAAAGTGAGACTCTAAAAGCTTTAGAAATCAATTGAACTAAAGAGCAACTTTCTAATAGTAATACCCTTATAGGATGAGTTGTGCTCTTAAATAAGTAAAATACAATGTTACTTGCAGTTGCAAGCAGCTTTTGAATTAGTTGAACTGGAGTCTAAAGTTTGAGGGGAGAAAAGCTGAAATCTGCTTTCATCTGAGAGATTTAGATCATTGATATAAATAGCTGTCACATTTATAGTTTCAACATGCTCAAAAAATAATTTGAAAACATCAAGTACTTTCTCTTTCAAATAAAGGATAGTAATCTTAGACCTGTAGACTGTCTTTCTCTCGTCTCTATCATAGCTAGCCCAATCCTCACAAACTTACGTATCATGTCCAGAGAACTTTGATGATTGAGTACCAATATAGCTGTTTCTGCCTTGTCTAGGTTGGATTTGCCGCGGACTGTAACGTCCATCCCTACAGCCTGCTTTAGAAACAGATTCACGCATCTCGTGATGAAACTGAAAAAATAAATTTTGAACAGAAATTTTTTTTTCATATATATTCAAAGTAAGTCTTTTCTCACACAGCTTCAACAAAAATCTTCTATCTCCTGTACACAATAATAGAAATTTAGCACATCCACAATTAACTTTACCGTTTCTGATTTCATAAAAAAATGAGAGCCTTAACATTGACTGCCATAAAAGCAAAATTTAATTCGATTACAAATCCAAGTCAATTTTAAAAATTGTAACATTAATTAGACTAAAGAGTAATACAGTCGGACCCGAGAAATCAGGAAACGCGAAATCGGGAAAAATCCCATCCCAGGGAACGGAATATTTTCTATCTAAAGTCATCGTGAAATTGGGAAATTTTACCCGCCTAATCGGGAAAAAAATCCGTAAATGACTGTCAATATCAAGTGTTGACGGCATGTTATTTGCGGTCTAGACATAGGGAAAGCGCATCACTCAGGCGTTATAAAAGAATTAGCACACAGGTAATCGATAAATGTTTGCTCTGTGCTTAGG
>BMAT01000102.1:108102-122207 GCA_019649035.1 Elysia marginata
ACATTTTCCCAGGTCTTTATGAAGGGGTTCTACTGTATATTGAGATATACTATTTTGACGGGTCCTGAGGTACTTTTTTTCAATTCAAGGTTTGTGCCAAAATGATATTTACCAATGAAATCACCATTGTCAACTTAAGGAAAATAGAAGTTGTGGTATTTATCAAGCGACAGCCACCATCTTGAATTTTCATTGCTTTTAAGTTAAAGTGTAAATCAGGAGGCAGGCAGATTGTTTTATATACTCAAAACTAACCTTTACTTTCAAATATATAAAATTTGCAATAACATAGACTTTTTTGTACCACAATTTCTAATGGTGTCTTAAAAATATTTTGCTTTAGCTACTTTTAATTTTTCTGACTGGTAAGATAATTAAAGATAATTATGATATATCATGTTACTTTGGAATCCTGTGTTTTAAACATTTTCAGTTACTGGGCCTATAATACATATTAAAAGACATGAAAATGTCACGAAAACATCCACAAAATCTTGAAGAAATTCTAATTGACACAGATTCTTACACTGATGCACAGAGGAGAAGATTGCAGATAACAGATCTGGTAGTGACGAGCCATCTGCTTTCTTAACTGGTCTCATCCACATATCCACAACATCATCTGGAACAGAGACATGTGTAAATAATAATTTTTAAAAATTAGCAAAGATATAGTCTTAAAAAAAACGAATTAAAAATGTTCTGGGCACTTTACTGCTGTAATGTCCCTTGCAAAATATTGTAAAGCATCTTGGCAGTTAAAATCCCATAACACTAACCCTAACCCATTTCAATTGATTGAGTTTCAAAGTGTTCACCGAGGCTTTAAATGGCTGTAGCGCAAATTTAAAAAAACAAAGAACAAGATAGAAATAAGGTAACGAAGTGTGCGCTTACAACTTTCAAATAAAACTTGGCAAAATTTCAGAGTCTACAATTGAATGCTGTTAATTATATAAAATTGTTTTTAAAAAATATTTTTACAAAACTGATCATTGTCTTGTTAATAAATATGTGACTTAGAAGTATAGAAATGAAAAAAAAAGACATGCAGACAATCAGACATTTTATTGAAACCTATAAATAATTGTGTCCCTTCTCACCTTCACATTTGGGCAGAATGTCCAAAACCATTAAACGCAGCAACAGCATTGGAAAATTATCTTCTGGATTGTTGTCTGCTACAAAAACAGAAGCAAATTATGCAAAACATAAGTTTACGGCATGCATTTATGATAAGATCTGTAGTCTTTAAGCCTAAAACAAGTAAGAATACCTAAGGAAAGAGGAAAAAGTGTTTATTCTCCAGGGATGTCTCTCGCCCTCCTCCCTCTCACCCCCCTTAAAAAAAAAAACAAAAAAACTATACATTTAATTCACCCTTAAACGTATATTATTATCATTTATATAGTTTATACAATTATGTTTACTTAGATTACCAAGGAATGTAAAATGCTCTCACTAATGAGAGGTAGTTACAAAACTTGAAGACTTTGGACAAATCTACTTTTCAAAACATTTAAGAAAGCTTCATCACTACCTTTATGTTTGTGAGCCTGTAAACAAAGCAATTCTTTTGAAGAAAAAAAAAAGACATATTAGAAATCCAAATAAATTGTTTATTGCTGAAGAATTTTGGTTCAAGTTGGAAAATCAAAATCATAGCTTTAGAAAATTCACCAGGCTCTCAATAAGCCCACTATACAGCAACTTGCAAACTGCATCTACTTTGCCTATACACAGACTTGGAACCATGAGCCATACTCGGTCAAAATCGACTTAATGTTACGAAAATTTGAAAATTTATAAAACACAAAACCCTCCAGTATAGATAACCCCAGGCCATGAAAAATTTGAGACAAGACGGTTAGTGGGTTACAGGTACTACAACCACAATATCTTACGAGTCAGCTGTTGAGTAAACACAGATCGAAAAGCTCTGTTGCCTGCCAGATGCATAAGGCACGGCACCGTTGCATTCACTACCTGCGTCCGCACCTCAGCGTCCTGCTTGTCAGGAAGGGGTGTGGCGCTGAGGCTTGGGGGCAAAAATCTGCATGAGAAAATAAGCAAATTCAGTTGTAATTCTGTAGGAGACAAGAAAGTGTTAATTGCTGAAAGGATATTATATTGGTATAGTAGTACATGTGTAGGGAAAAGATCAACTCACACTTAAATCAAAACTTTCATGTACAATGTCATTCTTTCTAAGCCAAAATTTTAAGGAGAGCAAATTACCGAATTTTGTTTAAGAGAGGTTTAGGTTTAGCCATGGTGATTCCTCGATGAAAAAAATTGTTTGAGTAACAAAAACCATAATTACAGCTTAACAATGCATTCTGATTCCCCTTTTTTTCTGAGCCAGGGGGTTTCTTTGATTGAAAAAAGTTACAAAATTACAAAAGCTTTTGGTTCAGCAAGGGTTCTATAATTCTTTTAATGGAAAAAGTTATTTAAGTACTGGTACCAAAAATCATTACAGCTTGGCCATGCATTTTAATTTCCGCTGTTACAAATCAGAAGTGCAAACTTCTGTGACAGCATTTAGGTTTAGATGACTAATGTTTTGTATATTTCAGATTGCGGGTGTAACACTGACCGGTGCAGGCAGAGAAGCAATCCCAGAAGGCTATGCTCACATTCACCAAGGTAATCACAGAAATCTCGCAGCAGCGCAACCACCACTTTCATCTGGAAGCCGAGGATGCGAACAGTTTTGCTGAACGCTTTGTCGTCTCCGTCACACTGGTAAAGAGAGAAAAAGATAAATTTGTAATCTTACCACATTCATTTATTAGCAAATCCCTTGATTGCCGTCATACTGACAAAAGGAAAGAGTAAGAAACTCTTTGGTTAACAAGTAAAGGAAGGCTTTGAAAAGGCAATCTTAAAACCAGGGATGCCAACTGGTTTTTGAGAAAAAACCAGAAATGACCGGAGAATATTGCATTTAACTTAAAAACAAATGCTATTCAGCCTAGACACTTATAATAAGTCAAACAAAAAAATTGCCTGGTGTTTGCGAATTTTGTATATAAGTGACCTTTTTGAACCTCAAATAATAATAATTATAAAAGAAATCTCGGCACTCACCAGTGTGTTGGTGTCCGCTTGGGGAGACAGCTGAAACAGGTAACAGTAGCCTCCCTTGATTTCCTCACACAGGAAGTTGATGAAGGGACAGACGTCAAGACGATCCCTCAGCAAATTGAGGTGTTGACTGCACAGCCTGAATTTGAAAAAAAAAAAGAATTTACGGAGTATGTGGTTTCAGGAAGAGAAATGGTGATTTTACTTAATTCAAGAAGTCTAGTGAGGTTAAACCATTCATGCAGCTGTTCGAATAGAGAGAGGTATTGTATCAGTATTTTTCCTTTTTGTTTTATTTATAGAACTTTGCATTTAATTTGAACACAACAGCATTTATGTATTGGCTCATTGCTGGTTTGTATATGGGGATTTGCTGGAAAAAAAATTTTTTTTTTACCAAAATTACAAATAGATCCAGGTTTTATCAATACTTGCAGAGTAAAATTAGGTATAGGTACCCTGTATAGACTAGTGTTATCAATACTTTCTAAATTAATACTAAGGAAAGATACAAGCATAAACCATTAATTCATGCAATCAGTATTTATCCAACCACAAATGAAATAAAGGACTTTTCCAGGACTTTATCCACAAACCTAAAATTAAATTATTCCAGGATTCCTGGAATTCCAGGATCACAAGCGACCCAGTTTTTTATTTTAACAAGAAAAGCCATTCTAATTTACTATAGTGCTCAAATTTAGACCCAAAAAAAATATAATAATCGTTAACAACATTTAGAGAAACTTTTACTTAATACCAGCTGCATGTGACAGTCCTATTATATTTTTGTAACAACGACAATAAATTAATTCTTGACTAAAGTTAAAACTTTTTTGTTTGTGCATCATGGTGTTAACTTTGTCAGAATCCCACCTGTTTCTTATGAAGGAACAATTTTTACACTGGAATAAAGAAAAAAAAAACGATTTTTAAGAAATAAAAGCAATGATCTATAGAGTAATAGGAGAGTATGGACCACCTTGAGATAGACTTCCAGAGACTGACACTGAGTTTGACATCCAGGGACGTGACCAGGCTACACACCTCAAACAGTCCAGTGCATACTGAAATACAGAAACATGTGGTACACAGGTGTGTAATGACACATACATAAATACATACAAGTGGGAAAAAATGTCCAAAGTTACAATCTTCAGCATCCAAACAATCTCATTACATGTCAGATACTCAAACCTGCATATCGTCACTGCGCTAGCAAAATGACATATCTCACTTTCATAGCGTAGAAATAAGTGACTCTAAATCTCCACGAAATCTCTCTTTTAATGAGATATGCTACTTTTCAACAGATGAGATAAAAATTATAACATTTGGGTCTTGGTGTAGATTATTTCAAAACATTAAAAAATGAGATATGTTATTTTGTTAGAGCAGTAACTTTGACGATATAATCAAGAAGATTGAATAGATGTTACAATGAGCGTCCATACAGCACAACTGTCCTCATCATGTCAAAGCAATTAGGCCATTTTAAAAGAATAACTATTTACATGTTTGTACACACAAAAATTGTACAAATTTGTTACATTAGTAGTAGTTGTAGACCAAATAGATTTCACACACATACATACATGGTATTCATACTAAAATGTGTACATTAGTTATCCTGCTCTTTCTCCATATGTAAAAAGGTGCACTTGGTTCGAATACAGCCAGGCATGAGTATAACAAGAAAGGCATTGGAATGAAAACCAGATGGATAACAATCAAGAGGAATTCCCGGAGGAGCTTGAAAAAGAAAACATATAAGAGGATATGGGAAAATGTGGACAG
Organism: Elysia marginata; assembly: GCA_019649035.1. NCBI lineage: Eukaryota > Metazoa > Mollusca > Gastropoda > Plakobranchidae > Elysia > Elysia marginata. The sequence continues at coordinate 112,990 of BMAT01000102.1, forward strand.
ACATGGTCTATTGTCAAAGCAATGGCTCAGTATAAAGACAGATGGAAAGCCTTTGTTTGTGGCCTATATCTTGATGCAGAACGAGAAAGAGGCAATGAAGAAGATGATGACGATGTATACTAAAAATTAGAGATGCCATTTCAATTTTCTGAAAATAACTAAAAATCCTGGCAATATGTTAAAAAATATGCAAAATATCATTTATGGGCATTGAATTATCATTGTTCATAGGATAAGTCTTCTTGAAATTTGTCTGATTATTTCGTTTCTCAGGCTAAAAAAAAAATTGAAAACACGGAAAAATAACAGAAAAATGTCATATCTGATAAATATTATGTTTTGCCAAGTTTCTCTGAGAGCAAAGACTCAGCCCAAAACTCACGTGAACTGAGGACGATCACCTGATCCTCCAGGGCTGACCCAGTTACATAAACTTTGTCCAGAAGTCGAAGTACAAGCTGAAAAATATAAAAACAGGACAAAATTTAATGTTAAACACAATTTTATCATTATTTCACTACAAGGTGGGTTACAAGAAAATTTGGAAATACAACATAGGAACTCAAATGCGCAGTTCTTCATTTCACAACTTTGGAAATAATTAATTTGAACAAACTCTGTTCCACTTTTTTAAATGATTATATTCCTTTAACTGTGTGAAGAAGTGAAAGGATTTAGCTCTTGTAGACACCAAGGGGCCGGTTGAGCTATATAATCGATAAAACTAACATGATTAGTTTAGTACCATTTACTAACAATCATAGAGCGGTGAGAGCAGTTTGAGTAGTAGGAGTAAAAAATCAAATATATGCTTTAAAACCAAAGCTGAAGGAACTGCAAGAAAAAATTATTCGGGTTAACACAAATTTTGGTTTGAACCAGGGTAATTCTGAGATATACAAATTTTTTGGGCACTAAAAACTATTTTGATTCAGTTTTCAATTTCACTTTTTTTTAAATTTTACAACACTTGTCAACATCTTAATGTGGTTACTATCATTGGTTAAAAACCCTTCGAAATTCCTGTAAACACAATCAATTATTAGTTAGTTACTTAGTTAGTTAATGCCCGTCCCCTGCCACATAGACTGACGTCTCTGCCTGGGCTGATCTGTATATTGCTGTCCTCAGGTGCTTCCAGTCGAATCTGTTCTGTGCTATGTCGCGAAGGTGGTCAAGGTCAGTAATTGAATGTAATCTATTATTGGGGTTATCAATATCTCACAAAGCAAAATGTCAATGGGTTTTCTCCTAAAAATCTCACCATCTGTACAGAGTGAGCTTTCTTGAAAACAAGAGACATGGCTTGAGAGATGGCATCAAGGAGCCCTCCATAGAGTGCGCTGCTGTCCCTGCAGTGTTTGTAGACCTGACGCAGGAAGTGCAGGGCACACTGGGGTAGACTGTGCACCTGTGACAGTTCCAGGGACGACGCAGCACAGCCCACAGTGTGGTTGATGCAGGACTCTAAACATGTTCCGATATCGAGAGTCCACTAAGAGAAAGAGAAGCGGGGAATTGACTGTACATGTTGAGGATTCACATCAATGTATCAAGACTTGTAAAAAAAATGTTCAAGTTTTATAATATTGGGAATGAGAACAGGGCACAAAATTATTGTTCTTGCCCGCAAGCAATTCACTTCAAAGAGGGAGTTTGCCGACAGGAACGATAATTTGCGCTCTAATCTCATTCCCAGTTGGGAGTCCAAGGTAAGAGAGAAAAAAATCTAGACTCTCATGTTCATATTAAGAACTTTAGTATTGGTTGGAAAATTGAATACTGTTTTAAAATTAAAGTGCTAAACTGTTACAAAGATTTTCGCATGATGAAAAAAAAAAAGGAAAGGTCCCTTCATGGGAAAAGAAAGGTCATGGGGCAAAGAGATCCCTCACCCTAGGCTACAACTTCATCTGATACGAGTGGGGAAGAGGAGGTGGTGAGGGTTAGACCTAGACCACCTTGGCTTTCCTCTTTTTCTGTCTTTCTCTCCAACATGAATCTAACAAGGTTAGCATAATATGGAGCAAGGAAAATATAACCACTTCAAAAAGTAAATGACTGCACCCGTTTATATTCTAAAAATGCAATGTGCTGTCAGTATAGCTATTGCAAAACAGATCTAAGTAAGCATCAAACTTGCTAAATTACAACCACCTGCTAAAAGTCATTATTTTAATTTTCCACCAATCTATAATATAAACTTGTTAGGTCATCACCTGCAAACATTCCTCGATAACTGACCCAATTTCATCTTGTGAACTGCCCTGTAAGTTTCCACTCAGATTTATCTGAATTTTCTCAAGAGCGCCGTCTATCAGTGCAGCAACCTGCAAGAGATTGAACTTTAAGTTATATGTTAATCGACAAAAAACTTTTCACACCATTACGTGATGGAGGGCTGTCCACCCTGATCAACTGGCTCTGCACACTACTTTGAAACCCTAACTTCAATATTTTCCAAACCATTTCAGTACTGCCGACGAGAATCAGATATTAAGAGACTAAGACACATTTACGTGACTGGTATATAAATTTATAATAAGGTGTCAAGTAGTAATATGATGAATATGTAAGATTCAATAAACTTATTACTCAAAATAAAACTGTGGGCCGATTTTGCTTGAAATTCAAAATGTATGTCTTCTTATTTTACTTTAAAAGCCTGTGTTTCTGGGGTTTTTTTAATTCACTGAATTTATAGTAACATGCTTAGAATTACAAGTTTAGAATGTTAAAACTAAACGATTCTATAACCTCACAGATTCTCTTTTATTTTATTGATTGCAAATATTTTTACAGCTTTTGCCATCATTACTCGAATATATTGGTTAAAATTCTGGTATTAAAATACTAAAATCGCTGACACTGGTTGGCAACTCAGTTTGATAAAGTTAATTAATTTCTTGTAAATCAAACTTAAGTTTTTTTAACTTGCAAAATTTTTTACGAAAAAAAAACAACATTACCTATGGAAATTATTTAATACAAATCATAAGAACTTTTTATATCCCACTTGATTCTGTGCTTAACAAATAAGACAAACATTATCAACAGTTTGAAAGTTCACCATAGAAACGCAACACATAAAAAATAAAACTCCACAGATTTTAGCCCAAACTTAATATAGAAATTCAATGGATGACTGAGAGGGACTTTAAAATTGGTCTGACTTTGTATGACCTACATGCTTTGAGATGTTGCAAAATATTTTTTCTTCCAGCTCTTCGCTAGCAACACAAGGAAGTAGAGCATCACACAGAACTTGCAAAGTTCCTGCAGAGGGGGATTAAAATGTGTACATGTATTCTCACTCTCACAATGATGATGGTGCTGGCATAGATGGTAAAAATACCTTGAATCTACGAATGCTAATTTTTATCAGTTCTTGGTCAAAAGTTAATTTATATTCTTAATGTTTCACTTTGAAATCAAGCTATTGTTTGAAGCAAAATTCTGTGACAAATGACAATTAAATTACTACAAAAATTCATTAAGTTTCATAGACTGATAGAGTAAAGCATAGCTACAAAAATAATCAAATTCATACTTTTGTTACATTAATATTAAGTAAATGTATATTTCACTTTGAAACTGAAAATGCCTGCTACTGAAAACGCCTGAGGTAGGAATCAGTCTTTTAAAAATAATTAAAATTAATTTTTAAGCGCTCAAGAAGTAGACAAAATTTTCATACTTATTCCATCTTCAATGTAAGCTGCATTATCCAACTGATCCTGCAATCATGTTAAGGATGTGGTCACATGATAATGAAAAAGTTAACATACAGACATATTTACATGTCATTATAGCTGTTTGAAAAAGAAAAAATGTTTTCCTTGAACAGCTGATAAAAAATTTAAAAAAAGTTGTTCTTATCACTAGAAAAGAAAACAGGTTGCACTTTTTTTAAAAATAAGTTCACAAACTTTTTCTAGAAGTACAAAGACAATTTTAGACGTTACTGAATTGGATAAATATGATTCCATGCTGACATGAATTTAATCAAAAATAAAAATGTGCTCACAAAAATATAAAGTTAGTAAAAAAAAATTATGTCAATTATTGATTGTAATCTAAGGAAAGAGAAAATTCCTGATTAATTTTGTAGGCCTATATGATTTGGATCAAGTCATTCAAGGATACAATCAGCGCAGGCAAAGCAGTGTCTAAGTTGTTCAAACAAGTCTCTTTTGTCCAGCCAGCAACTTTGCTCAGGAAATCCGTTTGGCTTTGCTGTGACATGTTCATTGACTTTTCCTTTACAGTTTTACACTGTTATCTATGGGGTTGACATTATGATCATGTCTGGTGTGAAGGATGAAGAGCAAATTAGCTGTAAAAATTCTTCACCATTTTAAAATCTACAAATCTATCCATATAATCATTATCATCCAGACACTTTTTAAAACTTTTCTTCACAGTTACGCTACAATCCCAGAGTATGACTATGAGCATATATAATACAACAGTTGGAGCTGCACACCCTGTGATTCTGGAACCTAATCATTGAAAATAATCATGCATTGTTAACTTAATGTTGTTTTAAAAAATGTATTTATCTCTTAGTTTCATTGTTGTTTCAGTACTAAACCAACTTTTTTTTCAACAAGTACAATTCAATCATTGGGCTAACCTAAATGAAGAGAAGTAGATTCTACTAGGTTAATACACCTGAAAAGAAACTAATAATGAGGTTGTGATAAAAGGTTGCAAATAGTCCTGTTGTTTGGGATGATAGGGAACAAAGCTATTTTAGAAGTATATCACAGAACTTACAGCTCTAGCCTTAGTTATTACCCTACATCTCTTAATTACATCATAATGCTTTTGAAACGTTAAAATTCAAATAAATTGGCCGGGAAACAGATTTATGGTCAAATTCAAAAGCTGTTGATTCAATAATGATTGTGATAGTGATACAAGAAATAAAAAATTGAGAAAAAATGGAACTGAAGTTCAAATCAAAATTGAAAATAAGTTGCAAATTACCCAATTGAATGGGCAAATTAGATGAGGAAATAAGGCACGGCGACCTTGGCAGTGCTAATTTTAAATTTTGGACTGGAGAAATGGAACTCATCTATGGGCCCTAGTAGTAGTAAGTGACAAAAGAAATTTAGAGTAAATTTAATCTACCTGTTGAAAGGATTTCCACAGCATTACAGGGGTGCAACTTTAGCTATGCCTAACTATGGCAACAAATTTTGTCTGATTTTTAGAAATAAAGGGCCCCTATGCAATGAGATGCAAACGCAGCAAACAATACCAATGAAATTGAATTATTGATCTAAATGGTAGTCCTGGCCCTATCTAGGATCTAGATCTGATGATCAATGAGTTTAATTGCTAAATCAAGTCTAATGGAACGTCCAGGGTGAGTAAGTTGGAGGTCAGAAATATTTAAAGAACGTCATTTAAAGCTCCAGCCTTTCTTTTCTTTTTTTTTTTGTTGTTGTTGTTGTTTTCTAGAGTCTAGAATATAGATCTAGATCTAGAGTCTAGCTAAGCTTAATCTAAGACCTATCTAAACAGTCTTAGTTTAAGGCGGCTATAAACTAGATTTAGATCTCATTCAATAAAGTTTTGCTAAAAATCTAGATCTAGATGTACAGAGATTCTAGAGAATTTGGATCTCTATCTAGAAGTTACAAACTTAAAATACACTTACCCTTATAAATAGATCTAGACTTTTTATGTTGATTGTTGGTGATCTTCACTGAAAGCGAAACAAGAAATTTGTAATGGTGGTGCTCTCCCGCTCTAGATTCGATATTGAGTACTTCCGTCTCATCAAATAGACAATAATCGATAGAATTATATATAGCACAAAAATTAATTTTTCTTCGCGTTGAAGAACGAATGAGCGCGGTGTTTTTTAAAAAAACACACACACATAAAGTTTGCCAAGCGCTTCAGGTTCGAAAATAAAAAACCCTAGAAACTTTTCGACAAACGCGTCAGGTTCGAAAAAATCCTAGAAACTTTTGGCCAAGTGCTGCAGATTCGAATAATGGCTTTAAAACGCCCATTTTATGTTGATAAGTCAAGTAATACATTGCTCCAGGTGGATCCACAGAAACCATAACAGTTCTTTTTTTCAATTAAAAAAATTTATGCTATTTAAAAAAAACTCCTAAAATAGTAGTGGCCTATGGCGTGGGCTGCCGAGCCTACTCATATTTGAATTTGATTAGTTTTATTGTCAGGCCATTGCCTGTGAGCAATATAAATACGGTAGTAAAAATAAGTAATAGGGCAAATATGGTCGGTTATCATAAACGATGAGATCCAGCTTGGCGCCTGATTCATGTACATTTGTGAGTGGCATCTGAGATCAAAGTTGGATGCACAGAGGCGACCGCAAATGTGACTGCACAAAATGTCCACCAGATTCACTTCAGACGGTCTTAGCTGCTGCACGTTCTTTAGCATGCAACCTCCGCTTGGCCTGTATATAAGCAGCTGCTGCCTCTCTGCTAAGTTGTCTCCAGGCAAATCAGTTAGAAGCGGTGGTTTTCCGGTGGACTATGTCGTTGTTGCAATCACGGAGCGACTTTTTCAGTGTGTCTTTGAAGCGAAGCGTCCCATCGCAAGCTCGCTATAGAAAATGTGTTTTGGCAATCCATCATCAGACACGCACGTCAGATAACCTGACCATCTTAAGTGATAGCGTGTTACCTAAGTATCAACGCTTTTTATCTCGGCTTATTTGCATGTCAACATTTCATACTTTTTTAACCATTTGTTGTTCATAATGCGTCGCAGACAGCGCTGGTGAAGTTGGTCTAGAGCGCTTTACATGCCTTCACTACAGTGTCCAAGTTCCGCAGCCATACAGCAACGCTCTCAGAACTACAGCTCTTTACACTGCACACTTAGTAGGCCTATCTGTGCTCAGTCCCTTCTCGCTTCAAACTCGCTTTTGCAAACTACCTACGGGCCAATCGGTTTTGCTATTTGGGGGGAGATATGCATTTCCTTGTCGAGGGAGTTGGAAGGTGGCAGGATGCTTCCGAGATATTGAAAGGAATCGACACACTTCAAGGTCTTGTTGTCAATCTTGATCTCATGCGAATTGGATGCCATATTCTCGCAGTCTAAAACATCACCTCTGTTTTTTTTTTTTTCTTTTTAATATCGGTACTGATTGTCATCCCAAAGCGTTTGGTGGCGGCGGAGAGGGAATCTGCCAGTTCTTGCAGATCAGGCTCCCCATGGATGAAAATAACACAGTCATAAGCATATGGCATGTCACCGACGAGAGCCGATGTGACTTTTGTCTATGCATGCAGGCGCTGCAGGTTAAAGATACCCTCATATATCCTGTAAGGACATCTCCCGCTTATTTTTCAATCAATTCGAATGACTTGAAGGTCGCAGTTTTCAAATGATATAGCCTTGATACTTTAAACAATGCATTCATGTCAGAGAAAGAGAGAGAGCGAGCGAGAGAGAGCGAGAAAGAGAGAGAAAAGGAAAGAGAGAGCGAGCCAGAGAGAGAGAAAGGGAAAGAGAGGGCGAGAGAGAGAGAGAGAGAGAGAGAGAGAGAGAGAGAGAGAAAAGGGATGTGTTCAAACTTAAAAATAACTTTTTTTTTCCGTTTGATATCATTCTATCCAGTAATGATCACAGATGAAGATAAAAGATCAAACTAATGAGAAAATCTTCTTAGAAAGAAGGTGTTAATATTCAGACCTCACCCTCTTCTCACCAAAATTCATTCGACTCAGGCAGTTTTTGAAATGATTGTGCTTGCTCGTTGCTTCTCTGTTTGTTTACTATTTTTTTCCCGTTTTGCGTTTATGCGCCTTAGAAATGGATACATAATCAAACCTCGACAAAACGTCACTCAGTAGGATCCTTTGCTTGTTAGTTAAGTCTGTCGCCATCACACTTCATCGTTATCATTCTATTCAAGATTATGATCATCAGCACCATCCTCATCATCATCATCATCATCATCATCATCATCATCATCATCATCATCATCATCATCAACATCATCATCATCATCATCCTACAGCAGCATCTTAACTACCACAATCACCATCATCGTTCCCATAAACAATATCATCAACATCTTAATTACAACAAACTCTATTACAACATCATCATCATCATCATCATCATCATCATCATCATCNNNNAGCAGCAGCAGCAGCATTATCACAACCATCAAAGGCAACATTATCGCCACCATCATGGGTTGTTATTATGACCACCATCGTCGCCATATCCCGTCATGTGTATAGTATTCTATTCAAATAAGTCCCTAGTCGCACGGCTTAGTTTTGAGACACAGGCTTTCACATTGAAGTAAGTGTTCAGTAGACGATTTTAAAAAATTTCAGATATCGATGCTGAAACCATTTCTGAACAGTTTTCACACCTGGTTATTGTTAAATTTTCATGTTTTTTGTGTTTAATTTTAATTGGTATGGTTGCCAAGGAATTTCATTAATGCCTATAATGTTTCTCCCCCTTCTGAAATTTCAAAAGTAGTTACCCTGCCAACTTCAAACGACTATAACTTTTCTGTGATGCCACTATTGCACTGTTTGTTCATTTCGACTTAGAACTCATTTTGACTGGTCGCAAGACAAATACTCTAGCCTTGATAAATCGATTACATGTACTTTTTTAAACCCGTTTTGTATTCAGAGTACCGATTTCATCCCTCTTATAATAAACATTGATTATTTGAATTTTGGATATATTCGAAGTCAAGTTTGCTCTGCTGCGGTTTCAAATATTCGGGTTGGCCTGTAAATAAATCGTACTTTCATAGGTCGACACTCATTGCCAAACAACAAAACAGCCGACTGCAAAAAAATAAAAACATTTTAAGATGTATAATATAACTCTTCGCTATACGATTTTTCACAGTTTTCTTTATTAGGCACCATTTGAATTTTGTCATGTTTATCTCTTTCATGTGTGCACCTATACATATGGTTATCAATCTCTCATTCTATTTGTGTTCTTTGGAATCAATGTATCACATAATAAAAAATAATAGCTATGTTATGTTACAACATTTGTACATATTGGTATCCCGTACATTCCATATATCAAGTAAAGAAAAAATAAAATATTATAATTTGGTTATATAAGACAATAAAAATGGATATTTCGACTCACTTATGAACGTGTTCTTTTTGCGTTCATTTTGTGTGTAAAGCTTTCTCTCTCTCTCTCTCTCTCTCTCTCTCTCT
>BMAT01000102.1:139288-161250 GCA_019649035.1 Elysia marginata
GACAGGGTAAAAAGGGTAACTCTGGGCATCATAACATTACAGTAAACGACTCAGGAAGAGATCAGCTGATCTTCCGTTAAAGGGCAAGAATGACGAACGTCCCAATGTTGGTTTCAACAGTGAAGAGCTCCCATGAAAAGCAGAAGTCAACACGGTTACATCGTTAGACTCATCGAGTGGATTTAGACACCATTTTCAAAAGACGCACGCAAACGGTTAGCTGGCACTGTTCACACAGAACGGAAGTTACCGCCTCTTTAATTCTGGTGGATTCATTGGCTGAGCCTTGGGGGGTTGGGTCGTATGAGGAACATTACGTGTACTGGTTTAAATCATGAGTGGATTTTTTAGTGTGTTGCGTGGATATTGACGTCAGCGCCGCACATAGTTCCTAGCTTAATTCTGATTGGTTGATCAGCCTTGGACCATGGACCACAGGGGGTCTGAATGGAAAAATTTTATTAGTTAGAAAGCCTCGATAGTTTTTAGCATTCCTTCACTCATGGTGGAGAAAAATGTTTTGGAAGTTATCAGTTGCCTTCTCACGAAGCATTGTATGACATGAACATATTCTTTCTCATTCCTAAAAAGAATTCTTTTCTTTTTTAATTTGAGCCTAATTGGCGAACAAGTATTGAAGTAGAAGCCGAAATATGATGACGTCTGTATGTAAAGCCCAAACGCAAAGAAACAGAGGTATAAGGATTTGATGGGTCTTCCTTTCTTTTTTTTTCCTTTGGTTCCAATTTTTTGACTTGAGGTTTTCATCGAAGGATTCACACATTTATTTATGAGTACTAAGGTTTCCCAAAGGGTTGAAAAATTGATCCCTAAAATTCTGCCTTGATGGTGTTTATTTGTTAAAAAATGGCATTTTTACTACAGGGCATACTGTCGGAATAGACCCTATTTTGCTTTCCCATAGAAATCGCAAAATAAACTGCGGGTGGAATCGAACCACAAGCAGCCGGATCAAAAGTCCGACACGCTAGTACAGTGCAGTGGGGATGCAAATCACGGTTTCAACCACGAACTTCACTGATGGCAGCCACAGTGGAAATTTTCTACAGCTCTAGAGGTATGCGCTTTGCCACTCTCATCCTACACAAATAATAACAAGAAAAAGTCCAGTTGGTCATAATATGGCCCATCATGCCAACAGTGATCAGAGATAAAGCATGCATGGACCATGGTGTCTGTTTATGCAGGCACCCACTCAATGGCACAGATGACTCAGCAACAATATTGTGCTGATTTATCCAAATACGACAGGGCTCGATCGGAAGAGGTGCTGTGCAACTTATCGCGACCTTTCCACGACTTGCGCTTTGCCACTCTCATCCCACACAAATAATAAAAAGAAAAGGTCCAGTCGGTCATAATATAATCCCCATATTATGCCAACAGTGGTCAAAGACAAATTATGCATGGACCATGATGTCTGTTCATGCAGCCACCCAGTGATCACAGAGAGCTAGATGCTCATTATCCAACTCAGAATACCGGCAGTACAGTTTGATATATGTGTGAGGTGTAACCTATAAACCAGGCATTTTATAATCCATGGAGAACCAACATGTTGCTTTTCATGCCAACCTGTCTATGCGCACAATACTTATGTTTGTCGCCCATTCCATAGACTGTAGACTAGAGACCAAGCATCTTTTCTCTGACAACTCGCTCAGGTTCTCGCTGCATATCCGGCGCCGGTTACATTTTACAAAAGTGTACGCACAGTTCACCCTCAAGGGTCATTTTGCTCGCAGGTCGATTGCAGTAGTGAACGCTTTGTTTTCCCATGGCATTTTTGCAACATAAACTGTGGGTGAAAGTGACCCAGACATAGCCGGATCAAATCAGAAGTCCGGCACGCAATCGCTGGAGAGTTGGGATGAAGACTACGGTTTCGACCATGGATTTCATCTTCTTCAACTAGATCTATAACCTCGATCTTGTGGAGCCTCCAAGACTATTTTTGCCGGGGACAATTCGAGTCCAGTATTTCTCATATGGTTTACATTACAGACACTGCACTTTGATTGTCACCTGCAGTATTATAAGTAAAAATACCCTTTTAGCTCTATTCTTCTTCTTCACCATGTTCTAGGTCTATAATCTACATTTCCGTAGTGGAAACTTTCCACCGCTCTCGGGTTAAGCGGTTAAGCGTTTTACCGACTCTCATCCCACACAAATAAAACAGACAGTTTAGTTAGCAATGGTCAGAGGTAACCACGCATGTAGCATGATCTCTGTCCACGCAGCCAACAAACCACCTAACCACCGACCCAGTGACATCTGATTCAGCAACAATTTTGTGCTGATTTATCCAAATATGACAGGACTGGATTTGGAAGAGGTGCTATGCAACCTATCACGACCTTTCCACGACCGTTGCCGAAGATAACCGCGTGTTTGCAAAAGACCAATCAGGGAGTCTGTTGGTCTTGACTCAATCTCACGCAACCAATGGCAGAACTGATCCACAAGAATGTTACCAACTGAAGGGGATATATTGAGGAGCTGGGCTAGGGGAAAGGGGGGTAATTCATGGCGTCAATTGGTTAAGCGTAAACGGATAAATCAGTAGGAGACTCTTCAGAAAACCCAAGAGACATTACACAAAATAGAGATCAGCAAACCAGACTAATTTACATGAAGTCGTTCAACAGTTTGGGATCCTCGGTACACGGGCACTCTGCTTTTTAGTGGACTCTAAGCTGCCCAAATTTGAGCTTATTTCTTCATCTTCTTGGTAGATAATCCATGTAAAATAAATATTTAGTTAAATGCTCGGATAGCATGAATTGAAAAAAAATGTTTTAAATCTTTTTGGCTACAGTGCATCCAAAATTGGTGTTCTTTTAACTTCTTTTTTCCCTGACTTTCTCTGACGTCGGAGAAATATCTACAATAATCTAAATCTACCAGTAACTAACTATCTATCTATCTACCTATCTATCTATCTATCTATCTATCTATCTAACTATCTATCTATCTATCTTTCTATCTATCTATCTTTCTATCTATCTATCTATCTATCTATCTATCTATCTATCTTTATATCTTTCTTTCTTCCTCTCTTTCTGTATATCTGAAGGTATAAATACCAATTTTGAGTCTGACCATGCTTGTGCAATTTTAGGCTTGTTGTCTTATTTCAATGGCGGCTTGGAATAGTTTGTTGGATTAAGAAGTCTTCTCACTTATGCTCCTCAAGTTGAGCTCTCTATCACTTATGTTATTCAAGCACCATTTCGATCGTGATTGCTTTAGAAGTAAAACTCCAATAGTGACAAACTCTGCAATTTTTTTCGCGAGCCGTCAGTTGGAGAAATCACGTGCCCTCCTTCGATGCGGTAACTTGAGCCCTTGAAACACAAAAATAGGCACGCAATGATTCCGCTCTAGTTTCGACCTGCTACATACGCATGGAGGATTCCACTCTAACAATGACATTGAAAAGTCCCCATCGTTAAAACACAACCTAAGCACGTATGGTTTGGCTCTGATTACTCCAAAGTAAATTACACAAAGCCTAATGATACTTTTGGTGTCACTTCTCAGTGGTAAAATTTTGGATTTCGGACGAGGATATCAGAGCCTTTGAATTATGTCATGAACCTTCCTTTACCCATTTCAGGTCTGTAAATGAGTATCAAGCTAAAAGCTATAAGCCACAGTACTAGAGCAACGCACTGTTCCTGAGCTATGTTTTCCTGTAAACTCAGAAGATAATTGTTTGGTAATGACTTACCGACGAACTTTAATTTAGCGTTTGAAACACTTGGATGGATTCAGTGCTATATTAAGCAAAACTTGTCTTAATACAAATTAGTCAGTTTTGTATGGCCGTTCATCACCACAGTTAAATTTCGCGTTCTGGTATTTTCGTTCAAATTTATCAGTTGCAATGTCTGCCTGAAAGCACAGCAAATACATTTTTGCTTTCTTGTATTTCGTTAAAAATTGCTTTATAAGTTACAATGTCAGGCCTAAAGACTCAAGAGTTAATTTTTCACTTTCTCTTATTTTCGTTGAAAATTGTATCAATCAGTTACAACGTCTGCTTAAAGACATTATTACCACAGCTCAATTTTCACTTCCTCGTATATTTTTTTATCCATAAAGTTAACACTAGTATTTGGCTATCCGAGGAGGAGGAGGAGGAGGAGGAAGTGAAGAAGAAGAACAAGAAGAACAAGAAGAAGAAGAAGAACAAGAACAAGAACAAGAAGAACAAGAAGAACAAGAACAAGAAGAACAAGAACAACAGCAGCAACAAGACCATACAAAAAGAGAAGAAAACCGAAGTTACCGAAAGATGGACAGACTGGGAGGAAGAGAGGTTGAAAGAAAAAGAAATTTAAAATGACCCCTAATTTCACCGCAACCTTACTAGTGACTAAAGTGGCTTTTGGGGAATCTCCGAACTCCAAACGAGGCGCCGGGCTGACCTTTGCCCCCTGGAGTTTAGTCAACATGGCGACGTCGCCAAAGAGGGACGCGGAGACAGTTGTAGGACTTCACTGAACTAAACTTGACGTCAGAGATTGTCTGATGAGATCTGGAGTTGTCAGGTGATTAGCTCTATTGGCTCAACAATGAGACAACTGAACTCTGCACTGACCCGATCCTTGAGGCTTTAGTTTAATGGCTGGATTAGTCGACCGACGTTGACTCAGCGTTATGATATAAAGTTTCAAATCAATCACATAAGCCTATGAGTCAGGCATGGAGACAGATAGATGAATAGATAGATAGATAGATAGATAGATAGATAGATAGATAGATAGATAGATAGATAGATAGATAGAAAGACAGACAGATAGATAGATAGATAGAGAGAGAGAATAGAGAGAGGGAGGGAAAGAGAGACAAACAGACAGACAGACAGACAGAAAGAGACAGAGAGATACAGAGCAAGAAAGAAGGGTAAACGGCCGTAGATAAAGTTTGTAAGATACATGGTAATGAACCAACATGCGTAGAGCAAAAAGGGAAAAAAAACCGTTTCTGATGTTGTTTTAGCAACCCATGATGACTTCAGATAATAATCATAATAAATGTCATGAATTGGCCATGAAGCACATAGATGATTAGACGGGGGGCGGGGGGGGGGCGGGCTCAAGAAAGGTCGGAGATGATAAGTCAAGCTTTAGAAACAGTGTAAGAGACGGGGAAGAGATCATAGAGATAAGAAAACGAGAACCGGCGGTCGCCCCGAAACCTTATAAATACACTTATCCTATTTCTACACGCACTTGCTATATTTTGCAATTCCTTGGATAATTTTAAGTCTCCTAAGCTTCCAGGATGTGTTTATAAAGAGTAAATTTGTTCATAGTCATTGATCTGTTTTTAACGTCTACTAAGCGTTAAGGAAGTTCTCTCTAGTCTTATTCGGCGATAGCTCTCTTTAAATTTTGGTCCCATAATCGTGGTGATATAGAGTGAACGCCCGACATTTTTAGTCATCAAGAGTGACCAGTGCTGACCACAGAGCGTAGGGCGCCGCTAGCTAATCCCTCCGGCCAATGTTTGCCCATCACACACAAGCAATGACCATTGGTCAAACACCCGTTCGGCCCAGGGGATGTCAACAGGGTCCGCGGATCTGGTCAATATGATCTCCTTGTCTCATAACGACTGGCTATTATAGACAGGTACCCGCTAGTACACTGCTGACAGGGAGAGGGGGATAGAGATATAGAAGAAGAAGAAGAAGAAGAAGAAGAAGAAGAAGAAGAAGAAGAAGAAGAAGAAGAAGAAGAAGAAGAAGTAAAGAGGAATGATGAAATTATTACGGAAAATTAAACAAACAAACAAAAACAGAAAGAGCACGTACAAAATCCGTATAGATATGGTAGACAAGATCTGTTTTTGATAGAGAGAGAGAGAGAGAGAGAGAGAGAGAGGAAGGGAGAGAGAGAAAGAGAGACAGACAGAGATAGAAACAGAAAAACATATAGATGTTAGAGAAAATTCCGAACAGTAGAGAAACGGAGAGGGAAAGGGCATATCGTACCGAAAGAGGGCACAAATGGAGAGAGAATACACAGAAAAAGGTATAGATATGAGTAGGATCAACTCTGTTTCATCAATGTGAGATCTGTGAAGAATAATGAAAGCCAACACCATTGAAAAGAGAACAGGGAGAGAAAGATAGAGAATAAATAGAGAGGTGTATAGGTGGAGTCGACTCTGTTTTACAAATGCCATAGCTGTGATGAACATGAAAGCCAACTCCAGTGAAGAGAGAGAGAGATGAATAGAGACAGAGAAAATAAACAGAAAGAGGTATAGATGGAATTAACTCTTTTTTTTTTATAAATGCCATAGCTTTGATGAACATTTAAAGCCAACAACAGCCAAAGAGAGACAGACAGAGAGAACACAGAAAGAAGCAGATATAGAATTATGTCTACTTTCTCAAAACTCTGAGAAATTTGCAATTGATAAACATTGAAAGCTTATACCAGTGAAAGAAACCCCCTCGTAGAGTTCAAGATTCCGAAGAGCTTTGTTAATGTACAGGTTAAGATCACCAAACGGCTATTGGGATATGAAAACAGGTCGATATCAAAGCCCCAGTGCTTGAAAACAGCGCTACAACTTGGCCTTCTTTACTTACTAAACACTGAACCCTCTCGCCATGTTATTCTCCGTGCTGATTTTAAACATGAAAAAGAAGACACTCGCCACCATCTGTTTTGTGACAATACACCGCATAATTATGTTACGATAGTTTTACTGACAGTCAATGAAACATCCCCATGGTGTATTTTCGTTAAAAATATTTTTTTTAAATAAAGTAACCACGGACCTGAGTCTTGTCAATTTTCAGGCGGATCTTCGGAACAACGTGGCTTAGTAGTAGACACTCGGTTTTTGGACCGATCGGTCGAGGGTTCGAGCCCTATCTCGGCAGTTTGGCGTTTATTCCGTAGGAAAGATTCTTTAGGCCTATACAGCGGAACTCCTGAATAAAGATTTTGTAAAATATTGCTAAAAACAGGTCTTATAAGAGGGAAATTAAAGTCATTCAAGAGGGGTGGTCTTTATTGATGGGGGTCTAATTGAGGTGTTCCACTGGACACATTTCCTCAGCTCACTCAGCCGTTGAATGAGTACTAGGCTAGGGGCAGAGAAAGATCTTGTCTGTATACTTGCGTGATGCTTTTTAACTGGTGATCCATTCGAGTCAATAAAGTAAATCGGTTGATTATGGCCGTCTAGGAAACCCATGTAAAGCGTTTTGAACGTTGCAGCGGATTAGGCGTTCTGTTAAAAGATGTGCTTTACTTCACTTCAGTGAACTTCGTATCCAACAACCTTGGACTTAACGAATCCTTGCATTCAACGGACTTAAATAAAGTCCCAACTTTTAAAATCTTCTTTAAACTTAACAAATGTCTATGTCTAGATCGAACTGATTTCAGACTAACCTCGTTTTCAACGAACTACATGACTGAAGAAGTGAAACTGAAACTAATGGCTGGTGTTTTAGCCTTTTTTTCTGGTATGTTGTTCACTTTATTCAAAGATACTGCTATGATAGTATTACAGAGAGAGAAATTATTATATCAGAAGAAAAAACGGCAAGCGTTGAATAAACTTGTAGCTCTGTGTGTGTTCTATTCTTTCTAGTTTTAAATAAGGTTTAAAGGTCGAAAAATGATGTATAATTTTCTTCTTTGGTTCGTTTTGGGTTGCTTTAAAGACTTTGCTTGTAACGAACTTTGACTTCAACGAACTTTCTACGATTTCCAGCAAAGTTTGTTACATCCGAGGTCCTCTGGGTATTTGCTCCAACCAGTCTTTTAAACAAGAAGAAATCCGAATGTGCAGTCCGCTTGTCTGCAAGAGTGTCCGAGTGTTCACCGAGCGGAGCCGAAGAAAAGAAAACATAGAATGTTCACACCGGGAGGGTTGAGTTTCCGGTAACTAGAACAAAAGAAGTCGAAAAGAACTATTTCTCTTAGATAATTGTTATACTATGCTCCTTTTGGTGCGCATTGGGAGGAAATCTCGCGCATTTAATACATATTTCATTGTCATTGATAAAGGAAACAGCAATATTGGTCAAAACCGTCAAAGAAACCAATGGTTAACAACGGAGAGCTTTTTATTTTGTACAACGTTAAACCCACTAGGTATGTAACTTCGAATGTTTAATGTTTTAAATTTAGTGCTGAGGTCATCAGTCAATACAAAACAACAATTCGACGTTGAAGGCTTAATTTGGTTCTATATAAGTAATGTTTTGGCATGGGCTCTGTCATTTTTCGTTGCTTGTGCGAGCCTTGCGAGATAGGCGGATGTAACCTCCCTACGATGCTGAGAGCACCCCCCCCCCACATCCTCACCTCTATCTACCACCTCGCTCTAATATTTGTTGCTTGGAATCACAGCTGATCAAAAAGAAGACTTGGTAAAATTTCAGCACGATAATTATTTTAGGAGGCCGAGAAAACCGTAGATACAACATCATGCAGTGTCTTGATTGGGAACGTAAGATGACTTATCAGGCGCACGCAAAATTGGCGTCATCTCTACACCGTTATATCTCTCCCTCTCTCTCTCCCTCCTTCTCTCTCTTTCTCTCTCTCTCTCTCTCTCCTTCTCTCTCTCTCTCTCTCCCTTCTCTTGTAGATCTCATTCATGGGTTCTTAGCTATGGTTACATTTGTGTCCTCTCTCCGGTTCTCTCTCTCTCTCTACCTACCTACCTACCTACCTTTCTATCTATCTATCTATCTCCCCCTTCCACTACAGATCTCATTCATACGTTCTTAGCTATGGCAACATAACTTTGACCTTCACTGCCGAACTATATCCAAACCACCATTCATAGCTGAGGTATAACGGACCGTATGACTGCAGCAATGTAAGGCAATGATGTTTAACCCTTGTCAGCTGGTGGAAGCACAAGAATTTTCTTGGTAGTCTTTCAGTTTTGGGGTGGAAGCGGTCTTGGAAAAAGGAGTGAAAACATTCCAATATCGGTAGCAGTACTGTAGCTAGTGATCTAGTGTTGGTTTTAGATTAATAATGCATAGTCGGTAATCAACCATCACGCAGTTTGTGTTTATTCATGCCCCAACCAATATTAGCAAGGTAGTTCCGACTGAAGGTCAGTGAAACAAAGGGAGAGAAATCGCCGTGAAAAGAATGAAACAACATAAGCAGGGGCCGCTATCGGGTGATATTTATTCCTTAAATTAGTAATTATACTTGCTCAGCTCAAATAAATAACAACGGTAAAAATTTCTTAGGGTAAAAGTGCAGTTTGCTTTGTAGTACTCATGGGTGTTTTATTCATGACTTCGAGTGATGTGTTTAGGTTATGCAAAATTTAGGGATCCTGACTTTGATCCCTTTTTTTCCTTCGATATAAGAATGACAAACTGAAAGTAGCACGTATGATTCGGGCACGCAGAGAGAGAGAAGGGGGAGACAGAGAGACAGATAGACAGAGACAGACAGAGACAGAGTCAGAGAGAGATGGGGATAGACAGAGAGAGAGAGACGGAGAGAGAGAGAGAGAGAGAGAGAGAGAGGTTGTTATTGTAACATAGATCTATCTCAGGTCCTCTTCGCCACGGTATGAACCCCTATTTTTTTAAAAGCTTAATTAATTTTGGCTGCTGATTAGATCTTTGTGCAATTGTATGAATGCTTGTATACGTGTATGTAATACTTATTAGTCTGGTTGTATGGATGAACGTGTGTGTATGTGCAAAGAGGCGATTATAAAAATGCGTTTGCATGCAATCCAGGCTTATCTAGTTAATGTTGCCAGTTTTCTCCAGAGAGAAATTAAACCAAAACAGCGCTGGTGGAATAGAGACAGTTAGATGCCAATACAGTTCAGTTTTATCACGAATACACACATACCTGAACAAAATGCCAACTTGGCAATATATATGCTTACTCTTTATCCAGCATTGGGCGAGGTTTGTTACTGAATCTGTTAATCTTTTGTTATTTTAATGTGTCAGGCAAGCATTCTTGTACATATACACTATAATTATTTTTTTTAATTTGTAGTTTTGAATATACAAACTAAGCTGTGATATAGGCTCATTTCATCATACAACCAATGAATGATCGAAGCAACTTACGGTGATTTCCCGACAGACCATAACCAAGAAATTTACCCTCTCAAATCACAGAGGATCAACTTCTGTAAACATCTAATCTCTATAGCACACCCAGTCTGACAACATTTTTATCGTCTCTAGACACTAGACATCTGCTAGAGTAATGGTGATTTTACGTGACATGTAGGCAATACTATGGCTAAGTATAAATGACGGATTTGTCCTGTAGCTGTGATCCGTTGTTGGCTTTCACATGGTGACGCGCTCAATGTGAAAGGATATATCAATTCTAGAAAGCATATGGGACTTAAGGGACTAGATTACCGACATTTTATACTGTTATGAACTGGTTGCGATGTAAAGAGAAAAAAACTTTCTGATGAAACAAATATCATTATTATCGTTCGATATTTTCGTCTCTAAAGTTTTAAGTTGTCTAATTTCCCCCTTAACCACAGAATGATGAAAGTACTTAAAGGAACAAACGCAATAGGTTCAAATCTCGTTTTTGTGGACATATGAGTCCGCTGCCTCATTCAGTTTGTTAAAAAGAAACTCCGTGATAACTGACGGACGCGTGTTTGATGTTACGTCAGGGATCATCTTGCTATGAAAGGGACACATCACAGACTCTTTTCTCTCTCTCTCTCTCTCTCTCTCTCTCTCTCTCTCTCTCTCTTTCTCTCTTACTCGATCTATTTCCCTCTTTCTCTCTCTGTCTTTCTGTTTCTCTCTAATTCGATCTCGCTCTTTTTCTGACTGCCTGTCTACCTGCCTCTCTCTATCTTGCTCACTTTCTTTCATCTATCCATCTATCTATTTCGCATGAGACCATAAGTTTTGGAAATTCCCACTCTCGGTCTGAAATTTACAACCCATGAAAACATTCTATCATTTCTATTTGCGACCCTTCTGCGCGAGCATGCGCCTTTAATGTTTCACCGTTAAGTTTTAAAAAAATCATTACTAACCCATTTCACAAAACTGTTAATGCTATTTCCATCTCTAACCGCCCCCCCCCCCCTTTTCTTACAACCTCCTGGTAAAAGTGTACAGCGATTCTAACCCGTTGCAAGGTAACCCTTTAATCGTCGATGGCCTGTTTTTTGTGAAGTACTTTGCACTTATTAATTGGGAAAAATTCCTAACGAAATGATCAGGAAGCTTTTTCTCCGATCAAACAAGCAGTGCAACTTAAAGAAATAAAGAAGACGACTACAAACTGAGATCTATACCAGAAAACAGATTAGACCTAAACACAAAAACAGAATGTAAAGGGAAATTAAATCTATGCCGACATAATTACTTTGCGAGAATCGAAGAAAAAAATTCTTATGTCAGCCCTATTTCTAAACACCGCTCTCCGCCAGCCTTTTCAAAGATTTGCCATTGCTTTCGATGTTGATGCATTGTATGACAAAATAAATAAATAAATTATTGTTGTCAAGTGCAGACCACTGTTCACACATCGCTCTCTATAGACAGTTCACACGTTAGCATGGGCGCGCGAGATTTATTGTCACACCGGTGTGAAAAAGGGGATAGAGACCAGAAACAGTTTTTCCTGTTAGTATAAATCGCCTCTAGGAGGCGTCAAATATATTTAATGTAGTTTTAATTGATTTGATTGCTTCGTATAATATTGACGAGATGGTCTTTATCAGAAGTTCAGCAGCTAGATATCTCGCTCTGATAGTTGTAGAAGGGTTTCAAGAGTTCCCACCCACTCTCTTCCATCGACTCCCTATGCGCCCCCTTGTGTTAAAAAGGGGGTGAGTAGGGAACTTAACCCCCCCTTTTTATTCCTTTTTATTATTCCTTTTTTTTCTTTTCGCGATCTGTCTTTGTAGGATACATCTGGGATAGCGTTTTTTACAGGGAGGGGCCAAACCGCCACAGTTTTACAACAACCTTTCGTAAGCAACTATAAGCATTTTGAGAACTTCCCCATGTCACGTGGTTGAGAAGATATGGAATGACATGGTTCATGGAAACTGTACGGTTCCTCTCATAATATTTGGTGAAGGATGATGAGGAGAAATAAAAGGTGAAAAGAAAGAAAAGATAAGGAGATAAAGGGAAAGAAAAGTAAAGCAAAGGATCGAGGGAAAAGAAATAAGACAAGAAATAGACAGAGAGAGAGAGAGAGAGAGAGAGAGAAAGAGACAGAGAGAGAGAATGACGAACTGATAATTTGAAAACAATAATAGACAGAGGAGACGAATAATCTGCCTCTTTTATTTCATACAACACCTCAACTCTCCCGTTTTCCCTATCCCTCTCACCTCTTCCTACTCCCCTCTCCGCCTCCTTCCCCCCTCGATTTCCAGTTTACTTCCGATCTGCTTCAAACACAAATGTGCATTAAAAAAAATTCTCGTGCTTTCTTTCACTTTTTTTTTCCTGCGGATTTTCCCCATCACGCCAGGAAAGTGAGAAGATGCCTGGACAAAGAGCGGGAAATGTGATCGTGAAGAGAAGGAGCAGAACTCACAGCACGACACGCCATGCCAGGTCGATGTCACTTGCTGATTGATTTTACATCAGTGATCAGAGTTCGATATGTTTTTCCTCTAACGAGATATGGGACGGAGTGATAGGTGGGAGTGGTGGGGGAAGAAGAGGGGGAGGGTGAACATGGTATGGTTCAAGAGAGAAACTGAGGGACAGAGAAAAGGAGACTGAGAGAAAGTGAGAAAAGCTGAGGAATACACAGAGAGAGAGGAGAGAAAGAGCGCAGACATATTAGCGAGATAAATAGAGAAAGGAGAGAAAGAAAGAGAGAAAATAAGAGGTAAAAAAGGGAGGTAGAACCTTTGGGAGACAGAGGGGGGGAGATAGATAGAGAGAGAGAGAGAGAGAGAGAGAGAGAGAGAGAGAAACAAGTAAAGAGAAAGCACCATACACGTCTTGCTCAAGCCCAATACATACTGTAAAATTATATGTAAATTATATGTACTGAAAAGAATGCGGAACAAACTTTTCCCCTGGCCAGCTCTGCCCTTACTACGGGCAGTTTGAAAGTTCGGAGAGCTAAGTATCACGATAGCTAAAGAAATTTGGGGCAACCGATTAACCTTTAATCTCGTATTAAAAAGGGAGAGCTAATAAACGGTAGAGATTCCGTTTACTATATAACAAAAGTTATTTCGTTTGTTTACGGTTTGATAACTCTAAATAAAAGACAATTGGATAGTCCCTGGCCCTAACAAGAAAAACGACACAAACGGATAATCGGTTCAATAATAACCTAGTTTTATTTGAAGACCTCTCTCTGAATCTCATAAAAAAAAAAACCCCGAGAGCTTGGATACAAAATAACCTTTCATCTCGTATTTAAAAAAAGGAGAGCTAATAAACAGTTGAGATTCCGTTTACTTCATAACAAAAGTGCTTCGTTTGTTTACGGTTTGGTTACTCTAGATGAAAGACTATTGGATGGTCCCTAACAAGAAAAACGACACAACAATAACCTAGTTTTATTTGAAGACCTCTCTCTGAATCTCATAGAAACAAAAAACCCAGAGAGATTGGCAACAAAATTACCTTTCATATCGTATTCAAAACGGAGAGCTAATAAACAGTTGAGATTCCGTTTACTCTATAACAAAAGTTGCTTCGTTTATTTACGGTTTGGTTAGTCTAGACGAAAGACTATTGGATGGTCCGAAACAAGGGAAATGACACGAACGAACAATCGATTCAACAATAACCTAGTTTTATTTGAAGAGCTCCCTCTGGAAAAAAAAAACAAGAATTGACACTCTCATGAAAATTTTAATGAAGTCTTTTGTCGACCAAAGCTGGTTTTTCCAATTGAAAAGCTCACTGTCAATACAAGTATTGTTATCATCTAAAGAAACAGGGGAGATTATCTAAGATAAAACTCGATTCTGGTAAAATAAAATAAATGACACGGGGGGAAAACTGGGCATTGTCATGTTTTGAAGACATCGAGATTCTCTTTTATGAAAAGGAATGCCCGAACAAAATGGTGTTGTTACAAAACATGGCTCTATTTTCATGTTAAATGTTGGATTCCAAGTTTTTATTGATTGAGTATTTGGCAGGTATTAGGAACTTTCTGTAGAATCCTGCGAGAAATGGCATGGCTTAGCCTGTCTGGCACAATCAAAATCTCATCTCTCTACAGACAAAAAGATTTTTTAAAAATTGGAAAGATCAGGGTGGTCATATTGTTTAAAGAGTTAAAAGAGGGACAACACGATAAAAGATTATGGGACTGTTTCAGGACTAATCTCTCATGTGTGGAAAATTCAAAAGGTGGGATGACCGGCGAACTCAGCAAGGTAGTTTATTCGAATAACTCTAGTGCTGAATATAAGCCTAAAAACTCACCATTGCTAAAGGGGAACTACTCTTAGAGGATTTTTATAAGGTTCATGGAATAGTCCCATAGAGAATCTACTAGATATCAGAACAGGGAGATGACTCGAAGCGAATTTAGCAACTGGTAATGTTTCTCTCTATCTATCTATCTCTCTCTCTTCCTCTCCTCTCTCTCTTCCCCCTCTCTCTCGTTCTTTCTTTTTTTCTCTTTCTTTCTATCTTGCTTTACCCCTGTATGAAGTGAAAGCTGCAATAGAAGAGACCTATTTAGTGAATCGAACGTCGGGTTTACATTTTCCCTTTCAGGTTTGTATGAATAGAAAAGTAAAAAAAAAAGGGTTGGGGGGGGGGGTTGTAGATAATTATCTATTCACAAAGTCTTTAGCTTGATCTCATAGAGACGTACTGGCGACGGAAAATCTTAGTGGTTGGTATGTTTGTTTGAATTTTAAAGTCTCTTTTCAACTACAAGGATATATCAGAGACGGCGCTTGGGACAATTGAAAGCGTGCTGTCACACTGTGATGTACGGAGCGCTGCATACACCACACCCAGTCACATTATCCTGACACCGGGCCGACCAGACTTAGCACTAAATCCATAATGCCAGACACCAGGCGGATCAGCTACTAATACCAATTTTAAAGTCCTTGGTTTGACTCGGCCGGGTATCGGACCCGTACCTCCCGATCTCTAAGCGAGTGACTTTATCGCTAGGCCACAGAGCCGGTAAATCTTAGTGGCAAGGGGTAAATGTGACAGTAGTTGATTGAATTGATTCTTTTTGCGCTCCAAAACATTGCCACTTGTAGTAAAGTTTTAATTTGAAAAACTGATTTACCAAAATACGATTAGTAACACTGCAGATGTGAAAGGTGGATCTATCAGTAAGGCATTTGACTGCCA
The DNA here is from genome assembly GCA_019649035.1 of Elysia marginata. NCBI lineage: Eukaryota > Metazoa > Mollusca > Gastropoda > Plakobranchidae > Elysia > Elysia marginata. The sequence goes on from BMAT01000102.1 coordinate 154,650, forward strand.
AGTTGGAGGTTTTCGGGTTCGATATCATAACAGGGAAATAACTCGCGAGCAACTGGTAATGTTTCTCCTCGATAGAGCAACGTGACATTTTTTTTTCTTGGCAGACACGCATACACTGTGATTTATCTTTAATTAATTGAACGGTTAAAAAAAACTCTGTCATTTTCGCAACATGGTAACGCATTGGTTCGTTGGAATTTTGCCTCGAATGGTGATCTACCGCTAACTGGGGATTATCTACTTTCACTTTCGGTTTGACAGCATTTTTGCTGCGACCAATTTCCCTGATTACTAGAGTTTTATTTTAGAAGAAAGGATATCCAATGGATTAAAGAAGGATATGGATTAAAGAAGGATATACTTTCTTTTTAAAGAAAACTCCATGATTAGGTCAGCCAGGCTGGATATCAGATAGTCTCAGAACTTCGTGGTAGTTTTATTCGGTAGTTTCTTCAATCCGGTGTGGTTTTCGTTTACTTTGTGGCTTCGACGGCAATCTGCGTCGTCTCTGTATAAGACTTAAAGATAGAAATGCTTTTTAACGACATAAGCTGTGAAAACCGACCCTGAAAATGATTCAAAATTCGAACCCCAGTCCTCACAATAGCCCCGACTTTCTCTCTCTCTTTCTCTCTCTCTCTCTCTCTCTCTCTCTCTCTCTCTTTCTCTTTCTTTTTCTCTTTTTCTTTTTCTCTCTTTCTTTGTATCTTTCTTTACCCCTGTAAGAAGTGAAAGCTGCTATAGACGAGAGTTTGATTGTGGAGAACCACTAGGGCAACCTAATGGCAGGAAATTCTAATTAAACGTCTCGCTAGTTTTCTGACTTCTCTCGGTAATTAGGCTTTTGTTGCTGTTGACAAGCACGAGAAAGAGAAAGGCAGAGAAAGATAGAGGCGGGAGAAAGGGGGGGGGGAGCGAGAGAGAAGGGTCAGGAAATGCTTCAAGCTTCATTGGTCAGATTTTGCAAGTACTTACGCAGGCAGCTACAATGAAGAAAACCGAAGGCCAACAAACTTAAATGCTCCGTATTCAGGTGTCAAAAAAATTAATGTGTGCAAAACAGTCTAATCTAAAGATGATTTTACTCAAGGGACAAAATGCGTTTCGGTTTTCAGCACGAGAATATGCAAGCCTAAAAATTTGAATATACTGACAAAATTTAAATTGATACGTAGAAGGTTCTAGATGAGAAAAAAACCCAGAATGAGTAAAAGAATCTCATTTCTCTTTAAGGTTTTCACGTTCCCGTAGAACACTTACTGATGTAACCATACATGTATTTGGCATCTACAAGGAATGGCTGTGTGTCCACGACTCGTTGGTAGCGGCTCTGTGGCCTAGCGGTAAAGACACTCGCTCAGAGATCGGGAGGTACGGGTTCGATCCCCGGCCGAGTCAAACCAAAGACTTTAAAATGGGTATTAGTAGCTGATCCGCCTGGTGTCTGGCATTATTGATTTAGTGCTAAATCTGGTCGGCCCGGTGTCAGGATAATGTGACTGGGTGTGGTGTATGCAGCGCTCCGTACATCACAGTGTGGCAGCACGCTTTCAATTGTCCCAAGCGCCGTCTCTGATATATCCTTGTAGTTGAAAAGAGACGTTAAAATTCCAACAACCAACCAACCACGACTCGTTGATCTAGGTCAGCGAGATCATGTCAGGCTACTGATTTAAGCCCTCAAGACTTTATGGCGCAACATCTTCACATCAAAACAATGGCAGGTTTATCGATACTCAAAGGGGCTGGTGTTGAAAATATTTAAATGTTTAATTTGAAAGGATCAAAAATGTTCAGCAACTAACAAGTTATCGTGCTTTTGGGGAAAAGTATTTGTATAACTAGTGTTAAGAAATGTTTTGAAGGGGTGGGGTGTTCGGCTTAAATCCAGGGTATACGTGATTTTTGCAAATTAATGATCTGGTGGTTATGTCTGCGGTTTTGGGGTCCTTTTGTAACATTAACTTTCACTTTGAGAACAACAGTTCTTACTTTACCAAGCAACGCTTTAAACCAGTAGACTTTGAATTAAAAACTAGAAAAAAATGTTTATCTCACAGGTGCTAAGTTCTTTCCCCCTCCTCTTCCCACTCCAAAAGGCATAAAATGTTGTTGGGACAATAACTTTATAGATTATACCTCTCCTAAATCAACACATACCAAAAAAAAACCCCAACCCACACGCCTTAAAAAGTTTGAAAAGGAAGAACTAGAAACTACACATCCAATTAATGAAAGGAATTAGGCGACAGCCTGCAGCAATGAGGTTTATGTTGGGGTTTGTTGAATTTAAGCCCTTCCAGGATCCTTCTAATCCTGTGCAGTCTTTACTCTAAAGTACGGCTTATTTTGAAACTTTTGTTTCCAGAGAGAGAGAGAGAGAGAGAGACACTTTCTATTAAAACAACATCAACAACAAAACTGCCACAAAAACTTAAGACCATTTCAAAGAAAACAGGATACTTTGTATAAGGGATCTGCAGCACGTGGTATTATTATGATTTGCAAATACAGTGGAATATCTGAATAAAGACCTGGAAAAAATGACAAAAACAGGTCTTATAAGAGAGAGAGAGAGGGGGGGGGTCTTAGTTTAGGGGTTAAATTACAATACCTATAATTATAAACGGACATCCTCAAATTTAAAGTCTCATAAGAGGGGTGGTCTTTGTTGAAGGGGTCTTAGTTGAGGTGTTCCATTGTATCTCCAATCCGCAACTTGAAAAAGGTGCAAGCAGACTCTTCAAATCCATGATTTAGTTTTATGTTTTTTTATGGAAAGACATTAATTAGAGACCTCAAGCACACGCACCGTGTCTCACTACGCGTACGTGAAAATCGGGAAAGCAGATCGAGGAAACTATAAAAATAATGAAACCAGTTTCTAAAAATAGACCCACAGACGTTCCCGTCATACTCACGCGTTGCTGCTTAAAGTCTGTATTATTGCGTCTAACTCTAAGCGTTCAAAACAAAGTACAGCGGACGAGGAGAATAAGGTTATCTCGACCTAGGACAAACGGTTCGAACCATAATCCTGACTGAAAAATAATACATGCGATGAAATGGAGGTCTTATGTATAAACATCGGGTTGAAAGCTGTTTTTGATTGAAGTGGCTCGTGACATGACATTTTCAGTCCCATTTTACGACCGGCTAATACAGCTTTAAGCCAGCCACCTTGATTAACGGTTAATATCAGTTCAAACGTTTCCAAATTAACAATTTTAATGTTTCTTATGATCTGTGTGAAGGAGGCTGAACCAGTTAGTCCTAAAGACAGATTGAAGGTTGATTTATTATCGCGACTGTATGAAGAGGCTTGTGAAAAGAAAAAAAAAGAACAGTTTTGTCGTTGAAAGTAATTTGTATGAATGAAAATGATACAGAAGAATGAAGGAGATTAGAAGTTCTACAGAGAGGATTAAACGCAACTATTTGTTCACGTTTGGAATATTCGAAACGTTCAATTGAATAACGCTCTAGGGAGAAATCGGGGATTACCGAATGATTGAAGAATTCCATTAGCGTGTGCATTAGTGTGGCTTGTCTAGTTCCTTTATTCTAAAGAACAGAAACATTTTAAACACAAATCTAAGGTTTAAAGTTAGGCTTTCAAAGAGTCTACATTTTAAAAATATAAGAATAACGAAACGTACGACTCTTTTAAAATTAAAAACAGTATTGAAAACCAGGTTTTTAAAAACAAAAAAGAAACATTTTCAATCAGCGCCTGTCTTTGTTTTGGAAGTATGATTGCGTAGTTAGTTATTTAAAAAAAGTAAATTAAATAGAATTTTCCTAGTGTATCAAAAGATATCTCCATAAGTTGGCTTATATATTTCTTTGATCTTACCTGACATTAATTTAGTTTTCAAGTCTGTTATTAATGTTGCCTATTTTCATAATTTTTAGAACTACTATTATTATCAATGTTGTTGTAAATATCTTTATACCAAAATGGTCTCGGTGTAGGTAATTTCAATTAATTTCGACTTACACTCTTATCAAAAGCGCTGGTTTTAAAAGCGTTGAAATGTTCTACTCAGTTGTGTTTTTTTTTAAAAGGGTACCTAAGTCTTACAAAAGGGTAATTCTTTTTCAAAGTTTTTTTTTAGTTAGATCAAGTTTGTGTAATTTAAGAAGATAAATCGGTTAGTATTGACCTGGCGGAAAACTGATGTTAAGCCGGAACACGAAATTGAGTACAATTGCGGGTTACATTTTTAAACAATATTAAACCGCATATTTTCAGTTTGAAGCATCGTCAAAATTTTTTAAAAAAAGAGAGCACAAAATTTTCTTGATTTTTTCGCTGCCCTGAACAGACTTGAAAACTTTATCCATGCAAGGTAAGATCAAAAGAATATAGGCCAACTTATCGAGATATCTTTCGGGGCATTTGGAAATATTAATTTACTTTTTTTTTAAATAACTAACTACATAACCATGCTTTAAAATAAAACTTGATCACTGTAAAATTGGCATCGGCGTTCCGAACAGCAAGTAGTCTAGATAAAACGCAAATTTTAGAGCATTTCTTATACCTTCCCTCCCGAAGCATCATGCTTACGTATGGACTATCTTCCCTATTTGAGCACTCTCTCTCTTTTTTTCATTGTCATCCTTTTGCGTTACAGTAAAACTCACCAGACTTGAGCTGCTTGAACAATTTGGCCTTTGACCTCAGCCAGGGCACCAGCTGCAGAATCTCATGCTCCATGCGCTTCTCGGGAGGCTGCGAGATCAGGGACCGCGCCCGCTCGAACTGGGTCATCAGACGAGGCATGATGGAATAGCTCGTTCGGCTGTTTCCGGATGACCCTAAGACCGGAAGTTCGGTGGTTTGTAGCGTCTAGAGGGACAGCCTAGAGAGCGCTGAGCTTTCTCTCACACATACTCAGTCGTGAGAATAATTGAGAAAGAGCAAAGCCGAAAAAGATTGGAGTTTGATTTTTGAAGATTTCTGAGTGAAGGATGAGCGCTGGCTGAATCCACGATACTGTTCACTCTTTTCTTTTTTTTTCCACGAAAAGGTAAAATCCAAACGATCGACGACGCTAGGCTGTCAGGTAGTCACCATATTGAGCATGCGCTAGTTATGTCAGACATGCGCACAACAAGCGTTAACTTTTTAAACCAAATTCTGCTCTCTATGCTTACAGAGCGGAAAAAAGCTTGTCAATGGCAGCTCTTTTTAGATTGATGAACTCTCTTGCTCCAGAAAATAGAAAAGATGATGTCAATATCAAATTGTGATTTTTATGCTTCCAGAGAAAAAAAAAACTTTGCAATAAAAACCCTGTTTGAATGATGAACTCTCTTGCTCCCGAAAATAGATAGGATGATGTCAAGAGGAAAACATGGCGACGTTTGATCCAAAACAATCGGTATCATCAAGTCATCATAATTTCCAAGAACTGATGGCTGTTTAGAAGTCTGGCATGTGAAATGCAACCAGGCCGGGTGTCTAAAGTATCAACCAGTTTCTTATCGGTGAGCTCTGAAAAGAAGAACATTAATAAGATGGGCGTTAGTCAAAATAATTTTTTAAAAAATAAGAACGATTTCTTTTGACAATAAGATAAGATAAGATAAAACTCTATTGTCCCAAAGGAAATTCCGACAATGATGTTTCTTGTTGTCCTGCTTCATATCTAAGAACGGAAATAGTAAAACACCAAACACAAAAGGTAAAAAGGCAAGAACAGATTTTACAGGACGATCATATGTCTTTAAAATCCAAGTCGTATAAAGGAAAGGACAGACATAGCCCTTTTAAAAGTATTAAAATAGACGATGTATTAAATGCGTGGTTTATAAACATCAAATTACGCAAAAAAGTGTCCTTCAACTTAAGCAAAATGGAAGATAACATGGCAGGCAGTGCCTGTGCCCTCATGCTAAAGTGGAGGTCAACATGACACATAGGGCCTAAAACGGAAGGAAACATTGCGCGTGAAATTTAGGCCTTATTTAGACTCTAGATCAAGACATCTCCTTGAAGTGGAATTAATTACGATCATTTCAGTATAACATAGTGTTCAAAAATATGAAAAAGCAGTCCCTCTTAGCAATTGTTATGTCCTAATCTAAAAATAGGTTTGAGCCTGCTTGCTAGTTGCCGAGTAGTGGCCAAATGGTGACTCAAATATAAATAACTATTTATATGAGAATAAATTTCATTAATATTTTTTTACATAAATCGTCTTCATTCACACTATTTTTATACTTACTAATATCATTATTATTGCTGTACTAATCTCCACTCTCACCGCTATCGTCATGACCATTACACGTATAACTTTCTTTTTCAATATATTAAATTATTATTGATAATATTATCATGATCACCACCACCATCATCATGATGATGAATATGAGATAAAAATAAAAAATTTTACCTAGAAATCTAGATATAAATCTATCTGCAGGAAAAAAGGGAGAAAAAAAGGGGGGCGGTAATAGGGGGAAGGGGCCTGAGGATCCACGAAAATTGTAACCTAATTACATAGTGAAAGAAATGAAAAGAACTATCAATAAAAAAAACGAGAATTATTTACAAAAGAAACTCTCCAAATAAAACTGTGGCCGTAGACTG
>BMAT01000103.1:0-10809 GCA_019649035.1 Elysia marginata
AAATTTTTCAGATAATGTCAAAAACCTGGGAATTCTTTTTGATTCAGAACTCTCGATGTCTATGGCTGTTAACCAGGTTGCAAAGAAACTGTTTTTTGAGATTCACAATATCAGTTAGATTAGACATCTTTTGCCAGCCGATATCGCTGCACTGCTTGTCAACACACTTGTTTTATCAAAGTTAGACTACTGCTACTCCTTGTTTTACGGCGCATCAAAAAAAAAAATTAGGAAGCTTCAGATAGCCCAGAATAGCGCAGCAAGATTAGTCTGCAAAAAGCGAAAAAAAGATCATGTAACTCCTCTTTTGGATGCGCTGCACTGGTTGACAGCCGAAAAAAGAATTGTCTATAAAATTTTTACAATATATCACAAATCCTTGCACCGAAAGTCTCCATGCTACATAAGAGATCTAATATCTATATACGCACCGACGCGTTCCCTCAGATCTTCAACTGATGGTTTCAGATTAGCCACCCCCAAAACAAAATTGAAAACCATGGGGGATAAATCTTTTTCATCAGCAGCACCCAAACTATGGAACTCTCTTCCAAATTATTTAAGAGAGATCAATTCAGTTGACCTGTTTAAAAAGAAATTAAGAACTTATCTTTTCAAATTACCCTTATGATCTCTTTAATGCTTCAGTTGAACTGATTGCACCTGACGACATTTTTAGAAGTTTTTGAAAATAGTGATTCTTTTACCTAAAAGTCTTTTAGTCGTGCATATATATACATATAGTTACTGTGATATCTTAAATTGTAATATTTTGCATTCTATTGATCGTTGCTTAATTTTAGTTTCATAAGAATACATTTTTATATGCCTTTGTATGTAAAACATAATTTTATGTACTCTTATACTTTTTAATTGTAAAGCGCTCTGAGCCTGAACTTTTTTGGGGTAGAGCGCTATAGAAATGATATTTATTATTATTATTATTATTATTATTATTTCTCTTATTTCAAAAAGTGCATGTTTACTGAATGATAAGCTAAAATACGGATATTTTTAAGTTAAACTTTGTTCTTGTGGAGTTTGAAATATCGGGACTAGACTGTGTGTAAGCCTTCAATGATATTTGCTATTTTTGTTTTCAAATGTGTTGCTTGTAAAATTTTGGTCAGCAACTTTCTTTCGATTCTTAATTGTAGTAGTACACATTTCATTGGTTCATCTGCACAAAAATAACCAGTGCAAGTTAGTCACTTTAATATGGCAATTTTTATATTACAAGGCATTGATAATTTCATGCTTTTTAACTTCCTTAATTTTATTTGTAAAAAAAGGCATGAAATAGTCAAAATGTTGTACAAAAAAATAAGTTCTTATATTTTTTTATATATATAAAGAGAAAGAGAAATGACCTACTTTTAAAAGGCTTTTTCTTAAAGTTACTGAGATTTGACTCATGGGCCATGGTCATGTGACATTTTATTTGCATGATGATGATTTAATTATAAGTTGGAAGTCATCTGATCTGCATAGATTTTTATTACACATTGTTCAGTCAGTAGTCAGTAGTCTACTAGTACTACGCAGTGGTTGCTTTGTTTTGTTTAAAAAGTATTAAAACGCAAACATCAATAATTTAAAAAAAATGATTTTAGCAGGAAATTTTTTTTAATCTTCAAGTATGGCTGGAAATCTAAACACATTTCTTTAATTCATCTTATTTTTTTTTTATCTTCCTCAGGGCCTGGAATCAATTCCGGATTTGAAAGATTAGTTTGGTTATTTATTTTGCATATTGTTTTTAAATTTAGTTCTGTAATTAAATAAAGAGATGCTTAAGATCTACTGTGGGTGTTGACTTTGTCTATTATTACCGAACTGACTGTCTGACTTTAAAAAAGCTGTAAAGCAACTGAATCAGTACGATGGAATCTGGATTTATAAGTCAATGCCTGTGCGACCGGAAACAAATTGTTGATCTGAAGCAAGACCGTACTTCAGCCATTGCAAAAATATGAAGAGTTAAAAGAATGGGAGTGCCAAACAGAGTTTACTCTAAGCAGGAGTTCGCTTTAAGTGTTGACTCTGAATGAATGGATACTGTACGGGTCAGGTTTTATTAATCGAAGATCTGTAGACTGTTAGAAACAAATTAACAAGATAAAAAAGTGTTAATTATGTTTTATTGGTAAATAATGATTTATCAGGTAGCTTCAATCAAATTTGGGTGAAGAATGAAAGTGCATTACCAGTACGTTTCAACGTACTGGGGACATTCAAAGTGCAGTTTCTCACATATAAGGTGTTAACAGTTTTCACCGCACTTGCTTCACTTTCAATGTCCCAGGAAAATAACATGTCGCTCCAGGGGCGAATGAGTAGGACGTTGCAATTTTCGGCATCAAAATCAAAGGCGTTGGGGTTTTGAACAAGACAATTAATAGCTTCAAAGCGTGAAAAATTTCTTAAACATTACATTTATCAATATAATTTTGTGAAAAGATAGTCATTAGAATGTACTAGAGAATTTAGGCTGTAACAAAAGGTTGTGATTCTGTCGGTTGTGATGGTGGGCAAAGTGCATGTATTTTAGGCATAGCAAAGAAAAAAAAACACAGTCATAAAACAGTTCTAAACTTGCAAGCCTCTCTGTCTTATCTCAAAGTACATCATTTAGTTTTGTTCAAAATTGTATCCGAAAAGACCTTAGGGCTGAACAGATATGAACGACAATTTAAAATCTGTCCGTTATAGTGGACAAAAATTTTGTCCGTTTCATCTCAACTGACAATTTTTTAGGGTGACCGTTTCTTCATTTCTGACTGAGTCAATGCGTTTAAGATTTTTAAACAAAGCATCATGATGCAATTTAATTTTTAAAAAAGTCAAAACATCATCTCATTATGACAGTATTGTTAGCTTCTGTGTTATTTCTGAAAATACTTTGTCCCCCACCATAAACGACAGATTCATGAAATTTGGTAAAAGCCTCAGTCAAATACTCCGAGAAGTCACCCCTGCACAAATTGGTTTTCTTGCTTTAATAGGTTAATACATGTAAAGCTTTATTTGATCTAATCTCATCTTACAAAAAAATTTAGCACTAAAATGACCTTTTAAAAAAAAAAAAAGTTTCGACTTTGGACTCATACTCAACTTGAATGCGAGACAGATCGAAGGCCTATTTCTGTTTCTCTTAAAATTTCAAAGGTTTTGAGAAACCTGAACAGCCAAATTTGATTTGGATTGTCCACACAAAACTTGAGAAAATATGGAGAAGTTTTGGGTCTATCTCCGTTTTTGCATTGTTCGGTAACCCTTTCAGCTTAAGGTAAGGTCATCCAAGGTCAAGGTCACCTACACCTGAATGGTTGTTAATCCATTTTAGATGCACTTTTCCTCTGACGCAGCGGCTGTGTTTGCAAAATTTTTGTAGGTTAGTCTACTTTTGGTCATAAAAATTAACTAAAGACTGGACTATGTGACACAGTCCAGCACATAGTCCTGTCATTAATTAATTTTTATGACCAAAAATAGACTAACCTAAAACTTTCCACCCTGTATGTGGTAGATGGAAGGATTAAATTTTTTTAAAGTAAAGAGATAAACAAAAGACTTGAAATAAGATTTCTTTATTATACAGTGTTTATGTCAAATTTTCCCTCAAATTATTTTTTTCTATGTGTAAACATTTGCTGTAGAATCTGCTGAAGATAAACCCTGTTTAAGATGAACTTTGGGTAAAGATAAACTAGGATTTTAGTGCCTTTTCTTTCTTTATAACGATACTGCTTAATATAAAATTTGGATAAAATAAACTTTTTATTTGGATCCAGAGGTGTTTATCTTAAGAGAATTTTACTGTATCTTTTACGATCTCATCTGTCATTTTTCTCTCCATCTCTATTGTGGCCTTGCCGTCATTTTTTTTGAACAATTTGACGCTTACATCATTGAAATTGGTACAAAAACAACAAAGTCTGCTTCGTTTCTTAAAACTGAAAAAAAATATTAAGTTTATTGGTCCATATTTAAATTCTTTTATTGCAGTTTCATATAATAGTAAAACGAAAGTAAAGAAGTTCTTGAAAAGAACTAGAAGTGTATTTCCGACCATCGACAGACAGAGGGCCAACTTTGCCGTCCTGCATTGATCGATACTTGTGTTGAAGTCCGTCAATGTTTTATCATCTGTTTCAATTCATTGGTTACGGTCGCCGAAGAAACATGGGTAGGAGAAGAAAAGATAAAAATATACATACATATCAATATTTATTGCAGTGTATCTTACGGCTATAGAGGTTAAAGGGACAGGGCTGGCACTAATTTAATGATTAAGCAAAGCAAGAAAACGGAATCAAAATAATTGCCAAGAAAACATACTACAGCACCTCCCTACAATAAATCCCTTTAAACCGAAACTGGACAAGCCAAAATACCGGTTTACACTTTCAGTAACAAATATTTCATGCCGAAGGGACTTCTTCCTTCTGTGAATTACACTCATTAACTCAATGATTAAGCCTAAATTCGTTTGAGCCCATTTTTTTAGCAGTCCCTACAATTTCGGTCCATACTTCTAGTTCTACATCTGGTATAGTGCGTAAAAATAGTCATTTCCCTTCACTTTGTCTCCTGCCAACCTCCTTTTTTTTGTGCCCCCCTGGCGGTAGTTTCATCACAAGGCCAGAGCTTTGACCACTTTCATAGACCGAGATGCCGCGTTCGGTTCCTACTCCTGACCATTTTTCAATGGACGCGGTTATTGGGGAATTTAGCATTAATGACCTGCCAGATTAGCTGATGACTGTGTGTGGATCAGAAAGCTCTTTCTTCACATTTTAACCACGTCTTAGAAGGTTAAATTTTTAATCCTGACTTCAAACTGAAGCTTGAGCAAAACACAGTATGTATAAACATAAAGTTGATAAAAATTATTTGACCAAAGATCTGAATAGTGAAACAAATGGTCATGTCGCTTAGCTTTCACATTGCCCCATTAACCTACTGGATTCTTTAGGCCACATGGTATCAATAGCCAATAGGTAAGAACTGAAACTACACATAACTTTTGGGCTTGTTCTGCCATGATCCCATTTTTTTTTTATACATTTTCTTGTACCCACCCTGAATTAATTGGGTACCGGTAGCTTGGTATCCTCAGATTTGAGTGAATGCAGCAAGTAAACTCAGCAATAGCAATTTTTGAATGATCTTTACCTCACGAGGCACTTGTAGTTGTACCAAGAATCAAGAGAACTTTAACCTTTCCCTGCGGCTTGTATGAAGAATAAGGCAAACTTTACTCTCTCTCTCTCTCTCTCTCTCTCTCTCTCTCTCTCTCTCTCTCTCTCTCTCCCTCCCTCTCTCTGTATGTATGTTTTGTCTGTCTGCCTGTCTTTCTCTAACTAAAATCCTTTACATGTATAATCATTCAGAATCAAACTGAAACCCTTAACATCACTAATCACTAACGTTATTGGAAAACTCACCGCAAGATTTACCGAGCCGCTGAGAGAGGCTGCATTTCCCATACCGACTTCACACGTTAGCTGAAAACGGAAAAAATGAGAAGCTGCAAAAACTTCTTATCTTCTAAAATACTAAGCTTGCAGTGGAGGCAGCCACTGAGCAGTTAATACTGGCTGTTAAGCGTAAGAATCTTATTTAGATACATATACTCTTACGAGGTAAACAGTTAAATTAAAGCTACTGTTGGTCGAGGATTCGAATTATACCAAAGACAAGCACTTTCGGCGATTTTCACTAATCACTTTCAAACTACTCCAATACACTGTCTACTTCATTCCTTGAACAAGCAAGAATTTAATTATAATCATGTACAAAATTAAACTGGTATTTTTCCCATTTATTTCTGGATACACAGTAGAATCCACGTAAAGTCAACACCTTAAAAAAGGGAAACTCTTGCTTAAAGTTAACTGTTTTGCAGTCCCACTTTTTATTTCTTTATATCTTTGTATTGGTTAAAGTCATCTCTTGCTTACAGTCAACACATTCATCGGCCCCGAGGTGTTGACTTTATCAGGATTCTACTGTGGTTTATGGGCAGTGAGTGGGTAAGGATCCAAGGTGCAATAGGGTAAACATGTATTTAACTTAATTATAATTTGCAAGCAAAAGAAAAACAATCAAAAGAAAACAAGCTTTTTTAATAAAACTGTATACATGTACATTTAAATTTTTACATCGGATATATTTCAAACCCTTTTGGAACGAAATTTAAATTCGAGTTTACCGAAAATCTAACTATCAATCTACAATTCAAAACGAGGATGAATCGGTGATGTGAATATAATTCGAAACAATAAAAAAAAAAAGAAACTTTCGAATAATCGAGATTGTAAATGATTACATGAGCTCGATTTCGAAGGCTTTGTCCGGGGTCAGGATCGCAATGTGGAACTGGGAGTTCTCTCAGGGCTGGGATCAAGTTGAGGTGTGCCCTTTGACTAAAATGGCACAATTCTAAGGGTGTACCAAAGAGTCTAAATGCTACGCTGACAAGAGCTCCCACCCCCAGTCGCAGCGTTTCATGCTTTGCTGCTGTGCAAATGTAAGCGTTTGTTTTTCGTGTAAGGCTCGGTAAAGAAATAAATGCGCTCGGTGATGGGTTTATAAAAACTAGAGCCGCGTTGGTTTCCTTACCCCAGAATGCGGGACTAAAACCTTTTGTCAGCGTAGTAAGGAGTGCAAAGAACGTTTTTATGTTGCGTCTTATCCCCTAAAAATATACTTTAAGCGCTTTTAGCGCGTTCCCAGAGAGGTCATTACCAATCAAATTACCTTCTGAACTCATAGTCACAGAGGAACAGAAAATAAAGCAGTTGACTTTATTTTATCATACTAACAAGATCTTTCTCTGACTATAGTCGAGTACTCCCGCAGGGGTGAGACGGTAAAATGTGTGTGAATAGCCTTTCTCAAGGACTAAACGTCAATATGACGTACGCAGGCCTGTTACCTCGGATCTTTTGGTCTAAAAACCGAGCTTCAACCACTAGACCGCGACGCTACTACATGTAGTATTAATTCTCATTATACTCAGCCGAACAACATAGGCTAGTGGCCGCTAGTTCTGCAGTTTGGGTTTAACATGACCGTAACCTTAGCCAAACACTCAGTCCATTTACATTGTATTTAGCCCACAGTCAGATGATCCAAATACATCGAACCAGGAAAAAATTTGAATATTTATTTAACCCGAGCTGTATATTCATATTACCGAACTCTTTTATGATAGTAGTTAATGTTTTTCATCATAATTAATCAAAGTTAAATTTTTCTACGCATGGGGTTTGCAATATCCCAGCTTAATTGTATTGTAATGGTTTTAACTTATTGAGGACACGCTAGACATCGGTGCCTCAAAACTGAACGAGTTTATGAACTACATTATAGAGAGATTTCCTATTTCTAAATATTTTGTTTTACTCCCCGCTACTGAACATCTTGTGCATAGAAGATAAACCTAAAATGCAAATAATTTGTTGCAATGGCGCCGCAAACATCTTCAGCGGAATCATGTTAAGATAAAACCTGTTTAAGGTAAACCATAATTTTAGTTGCTTTTCATTTTCTTTTGGCTCTATAATGTTAGGGCTTGATATAAACTTTGAATGAAATAAACTTTTTTTTTTTGGTCCCAGAGAGGTTTATCTTAACAGAATTCCATTGTATGTGGCATTTTTATTTCGCACCGCAAACGTGAGTGCGACAATCATTAAAAATCTGTACCTTTTATAGACTTACGTCGTGAAGATTTTAATTGACTTTCTAGGAAAAGGTACATGTGATTTTTTGTACTGCGAATGCGATACAGGGTGCGTGCAGGGCGCATGGGCTTGAGTTAAGCTCGGCGCAATTCTTCCGCCCCTTAGGCTGGCGGACACAGGTATCCTTGTCGTCCTTAATAAGTCAAAAGAAACGGATGTAATTTTTGTTCTACCGACCTTGCCCGTGGCAGGAAGTGTTGAGGTAGCGATCACTGCCTCTGTGATTCCAGTACTGAGTTGCTCCGAGCTGATCTCATTGCCGTCCACCAGCCATCTGATGGTGGCATCTCCAGTGGCGTTGCCCTTGGGGAAGAAGCGACAGGTCATCAGAAAGTCCGCGTTCGGCCCGGACAACGTTGGGAAAAACTCAAGCTGAGGTGGAGCTGAAACAGAAATGTCAGAAGTTTAATGGAAGAGTAATGAAGAAATTGTCTCAAAACCAGTCCAAATAAGTCGCACGTCGCAGTTTTCACATTACAAAGCGTTGATATTTTGAGCAACACTTAGCAACACATTTTTTCTGTGTTTCCAAACTGCATGGAGTTCTCAAAACTTCGAATTATGAGGATTCGAATTCTCTCAAAGAATGAGGGTTATGTATATTTAGCCATTTTTTCCTCTCAGTTAACACCTTTTTGTTAAAAAGTATAAAAAAAAGTTCTTTAGATTTAAAATATAGAGATGAAATGTATCAAAAAGGATGTACAAGTACTTTTAGAGGGCGTTTTCACGATTAGAACTTTCCAACATACGAAACTCATTCAGAGTGGACACAGGCAACAGGCAACTAACTGGCCGAAGAGGTGCAACATATGAAAATCGTCTATTAAAGAGAAATTTCAAAACCGGCTACGGCTATATATAAAACTTGACTTTATAAGAAAGACTTTTCACTTGATCGCCGATGAAGTGAAATTTAACTTCGGGCATAACATGACAAGAAGAAATTTATAAACAACCACTATTTTTCGTGGCAATAGTAAAATGTACGTGTTCTACTCGACTCCTTTGGCTCAATATTCCACTTTCCGTCCACCAAAATTTTGCCATGGCTCCAAAATCTTTACTTTACACAATATCTTCAGTTATTTTAGAGAGACGGAAAATCAGTCACAACTTTGAAACATACTCGAGTCCAACCGATTTGAACCTGGGTAATCCGAAAATCTGAATAATTTGAACTGCACTAAGAATATCGATTTTGTAAAGTAAATAAGTAGTTAGATTTTTGGATAATTCGAAGCTAGGTTTTGTTCCCATTTGGTTCAATACATGTGTATTAAAGGCGATATTGCTTAAGTCTATTTTAAATTCATTTAATTTTTTGTCACATAGGGACAATAATCGTATAGCATACAACGACTTGCCCATAGCTCGACTTTTTTGCCGACGTCGATGTTATTGGTAATGCTTCGTGGATATTAACTTCGGCAGATCCTAACTGGACTGTAACTGAATTATTGTATTATCTAAGGTACATCTATCTCAAAGTGTAATCGATAAATTCAAGAGACAGAAAGAGTTGTAGCTCGTACTCTTCCATATCCTTGCACTAGTGAGACACATTTTTTGAGAATCTTGAATGGAAAGCAGACTTTTGTTTTCATGGGATCAAAAGAAAAACTTGTCTATGGACTCGTGCCTGATTCACGCTAATCTTGTTGTCTCATTTACACGGATTAAATAATCTCTAGTGACGCTCTTTATAGAACTTAAAAGTATTGAGCTTTTTATATGTAACTGGAAATCCATTAAAATACTCTAAGCACTTTATAAAGGTTCCCCACCAAGTCATTACCAACCAAATCGCCTTCTGAACTCACAAAAGAACACTGAGGCAAACAACTCTACCAAACTGACAAGATATTGCACTGCCCGCAGACGGGTACTCATTTTACGCCTGAATGCGGCTAGGAAATCTGTGTAAAAAGTCTTTCGCAAGGACTGAATGCCGATATGTCAAATAAGGACTTTAAACCACGGACCTTTTGGTCCAAGAGGCGAGTGTCCATCAGAACCACTAGACCACTACGCCATTCTGTAGAGACCACCAGAACAACTAGCTCAAGACGCCACATTGTAGAGACCACCAGAACAACTAGACACCGATGTCACACTGTAGACACCACAAGATCTACTAGACCATGACGTCACACTATGGAAACATTAGACACCGACGGCACACTATGGAGACCACCAAAACAACTAGACACCGATGTCACACTGTAGAGACCACCAGAACAACTAGCTCAAAACGCCACATTGTAGAGACCACCAGAACAACTAGACCACGACGTCACACTGTAGACACCACAAGATCTACTAGACCAGGACGTCACACTATGGAAACATTAGACACCGACGTCACACTATGGAGACCACCAAAACTACTAGACTTCGATGTCATTCTATGGAGACTACCAGAACAACTAGACACCGATGTCACACTGTAGAGACCACCAGAACAACTAGACACCGATGTCACACTATGGAGACCACCAAAACTACTAGACTTCGATGTCATTCTATGGAGACTACCAGAACAACTAGACACCGATGTCACACTGTAGAGACCACCAGAACAAATAGACACCGATGTCACACTGTAGAGACTACCATAACTACTAGACACCGATGTCACACTGTAGAGACCACCAGAACAACTAGACACCGATGTCACACTGTAGAGACTACCAGAACAACTAGACACCGATGTCACACTGTAGAGACCACCAGATCCACTAGACTACGACGTCACACTGTAGAGACCACCACAACCAATAGACCATGACGTCACACTGTAGAGACCACCACAACCACTAGAACACGACGCCACAATGTAGACACCACCTCGACCACTTGACCTCGACGCAACCCTGTAGGGACCACAACAAGCACTAGAACATGATGTCACACTGCAGCGAATACATGTATCGAAGCGTGAGTTTACTCACGTGTTGTGGCCACAATGGTCCAGTCAGTCCTGTTCTGGGCGACCACACACTGTTGACTGGCGTCTGTCTTGTCTACTTCACCGTTACTGTAGCAGACCTCG
>BMAT01000103.1:24064-35787 GCA_019649035.1 Elysia marginata
GTAGTAGTAGTAGGAGGAGGAGGAGGAGGACGAGGACGAGGACGAGGACGAGGACGAGGAGGAGCTATAATTAAACTAAAAAAACATGCAGAGAGACAAAAGCAAAGCAGGGAAATGAAGTTTTAAAGAATTCCAAATGTGACCCAAAAGCATTCTGCAATTTTGTGAAGGCCAAGACCACACCAGGATCTGGAGTGGATGACCTCAAAAAAAAGAGGAAGGTGGAAAGACACGGACGGATTTGGAGAAAGCAGAAGGTTGAGCTCCTTTTTTTCCAAAATGTCTTTACAGAGGAGGATGTTGGTAACTTACCCATCCTACCAAAATATAACTATGAGAAAGAACTAGAAGTCATTGAAATAACGGACAAAATACATGTAATATATTCATCAGGTTTTAGCTGACCTGCATATTGAAATAACACTTGTCCCAGAAACGATTAGTTCACTTCTATAAGCAAAAACTGCAGGACTACTGGCGGCTCGAGTTGCCTGCATCTTTAGACTGCCGCTGGAAAAAGTGCAGATCCCTAATGAGTCAAGCAAAAGTAACACCGATCTTCAAAAAAGAGGCCAGTCGCACAGAAGTCAGTAACTACTGAGCCGTGAGTTTCACCTGCATTATTTGCAAATGAATGGAGATGATTACCAGGCAAAGAGTAATGAAACACCTCTAGGAAAAAAAACCTCATCAGTGAGCTCCAACATGGCTTTGTCGCTGAACGACCTTGCACTACACAGCTGCTAGAAGTCCTGGATGAAAAGAAGGAAGCGTAGATGCAATATACATGGACTTTTAAAAAGCTTTTGACATAGCTCCTCATCGTATACTTCTCGTGAAGGCAACTGTCCATGGCATTGCTGGCAAAGTCTTGAAGTAGATTGGGACTTTCTTGAAAAAATGGACGTCAGCGGGTAGTTATAAATGGCTCATTCTCAAGTCTGGCAAACGTCACTAGCGGTATACTTCATGGAAGTGTACTTAGTACTATGCTTTTTGCCATCTTCATAATGGTTTACCAACAGATATTTGATCAGGAGTGAAAATGTAATTGCAGACGACACCTAAGTCTACTTTAGGAGTGATGAAAGCGGTGCCACAGAAATCTTGCAGGACGACCTATATAAGCTGCTGGAGAATCGGTCGACGAATTGGCTTCTCAAGTTTCGAAAAAAAATGTAGGTTTCTTGAACTGGGTAAAAAAAAGTCATAGGCCAGATATATCATGACAGAGAAGACCGCCGATGCTGGAGATGTCACTCAACAGCTAGCGGAAAGCGATACAGAAAAAAGAGATCGGTATTGTTATTGACAACAAGCTTACTTTTAAACAGCATCGCATAATGCACACTCAAGATAGTCGAAGTAATGAGGAGGTCCTTTGATTATTTGTCGACCGATCTTGGAGTACGACCATCCAGAAGTAAATCTCAGCATGAAATCGAAGAGATACAGAGAAGAGCGACAAGGCTGCTAGCATCAATAAATTTAGTACAACTTAACTCCTACCCCAGAGGCTTCTCCTTCCTGCCTGGAGTAAAACCAGTACATAAACCTGTGCCGAGCCACGCACATAGCCACGTTATTGTAACATTAAGGAACCAGCGGACAGGTCGGAAGGCCGCAAACGTTGACATCACTTGAGCATCAATTAATAGAAAGGGCATGATCGTGGTGTACATATATCTAAATGCATTTTATGCGTTGGACCAACCAAAGTTTAAAAATCTCTGACGCAGGCGGAAGAGACCTGAGAGTAAACTAATTAAAGCCGTTAAAGTCTAGATATTTATTCGGGGCATGTTTTTTCTCCAACGAAATCTTTGCAAGATATAAAAGCTTCTAGAAAAAAAATGTGTTCATTGCCCCCGCGCTCAATCTCTCAAGAGTAGACTGGACAAATATTGGGAAGGCACACCCGCCCATCTCTCCCCTTCCTGCTTGGAGTAAAGACAGTACTTAAACCCGGCGTGCCAAACCACGCACAAAACCACGCTGTTGTAATGTCCTGAAAACAACGAAAAGATCGGATGGCCGCAAACGCTGACATCGTCAAGTCAAGTCAATTCAAGTTAAATAAAGTTGATATCATTTCTAAACTCACCCGGGTTTCCGTCGTTGGTACCACACAGGCCAAACGCCCGGTTTCTGTCTGTTCCAGGCGCTATGATGAACAAGTTCATGTAAGAGTTATTTACGTCAAGTTTCACCTCAGTACCTGACCTAAGATAAACCTGGGGAGATTTATTATAAAGACCTTGCGTGTACCATAGACTTTTTCATATATTGATCTTTTTCATTGTTTTATTTGAAAATTTTTGTGACAAAATGCCTAATATGCCATTAAAACAACAAAAACAACAAAATAGGCCTATCCTAGTTGTGGAAAAATATTAAAGAAAAGAGGGAAAGGGATTTGGCTTCTTAGCTTAGCTGTGGAAACACATTATAGTCTCAAACAAAACATTAAATGTTTAGGTTGGCGAAAAAAGCGGACACTTACAGTCTATATAACACCTCTAGTGTAGGTCAAAGAGGAGTCATTCAACGCCGGTAGTTTGGTACATGGTTGTATTGCATAGGGCCGTCTGAGAAGGGATGTTTTTTTATTGATTGAAAACCTCTCCTAACTGACCTCATTCAGCAAAGAAGACTCGAATAATCACATTAAAATGTTGAAAATACGTATTTATGAAATTATTGCAGGGGATGATATCATGGTAGATTGATTGATTAACTGAATCTTTTTACAAGACCAATCCATCATTAGCGATGATCTCAGGGCATGATGGCAGAAGAAGAAGAAGAAGAAGAAGAAGAAGAAGAAGAAGAAGAATACTCAAGGTGAAGAGACTAAAAGAGAGGAGGAGAGAGAGAAAAAGAGAATTTAACTTAACAGGCCTTTGAAAAGAGCACGCAGAGAGCTTACGCCAATGTGTTTGCCATTTCTCGATCTCTGCACGATGGTCCCCTCACTTAGTTTGTGTGCAATGTCTATTGTTGGGGAGGTGTGAGGCCCGTAGATAGCCTGATCACACTCATCTATCCTGCAGACAAGAAACACAGACAATAAACCCTTGAATCAAGGACAATGCACTTGTATGTATTGTAAGAAGAAAAACTCTTTATTTCCTAGCCTATGATTCAGATAATGTAATATAATACTTATAGATTTTTTTGTGCCAACGATTTTTTTATTAAACTGATACTACTTACCTGTCGGTAGATGTCTTCTTTTACTCTTTGCGGAATGATCAAGCCTTTTCAAGCTGAATCTTCATGAAGATGTTAAAAAAGATTTTAAGTTGAAACAACTACATGCTGCTGTTACTGGTTGCTGTTGCTGCCACTACCATACAACAAAAACTACTACTACTACTACTACTACTACTACTACTACTACTACTACTACTACTACTACTACTACTACTACTACTACTAGAGTTTTTAAAATTGTTAATGAAATAATAATATAAATAAGTTGACCTACTTGATGATGTCATTCCTCTCCCTGATAGTCACCCCACAGATACAGGCTACCCTGCCACACGCCCAGGTCCGGATCATCACTTGGAAGTCACGTGACTTAACCTCGTAAGCTACGAAGTCGCCAGTCTTGTACAGATGGTAGGTCCTGGAACAATATAAATAATATCTTAATTCTGCGCTTCCAAATGTTATTTTTAGATGACTAATTTTGGTGCATGCTTTTGTACTAGGACAACACATTTTCTTATTTTACGCCCATTGCGCATAAGTAAACCATATTGAAATGTTAATCTTCAAATAAAAAAAACCCATGAAAATGCTATTGGTTTTTTTAAAATAATAAAATATATTCCTTAAAATACAGTGATTTTGATGTACCGGAATGTTCTCAATCCCAAATCCGGCATAGACTCCTTATAACTCAAAAATCAGTTGTAGTATTTATGAAAAGTTGCTATGAGTAATACGAAATCGCTTTGAAAGATTAAAAAAAGCCTAAAGGTGTACACATTAATTTATCAAGTGAGATTTTCGGTTGCTTCTGATATAATTCAGTCATGATATGAAAAAACCTAAAAAATGACAAGAGGATTGTTTTTTGTTTCAACGTGTGCAGATATTTTTGCAGATTTTAGCTTACTCGGAATCTAAAAAACCTAATCAAAGATGGCAGGGAAAAAGGTCATTCAGAGATAAATACAGGTTAAATTGAAGATAACCATATTTGACTTTTCTTTGCTCGTAATATATTGATATATCAACACATTGCAAAACTTGAGCTGATGTATATCAACTCACATGCACAATTCTGGGAAAATACTTTCAAATTTGTACTAGCTATGGTCCTTGGTTTGAATTTGAAATGCAAAAAATACAACTTTTTCCTTATATGTCTTTCAAGTAACGCCGTATTTGGCAGTATTTTAATAATGCAGTGTTCCTTTTTTAAACGTTAGTTTTTGGGTATTCAAGTTATAGGAAAAAAACAACATTTTATTCAGTTTGAGAAATTATTTCCTCTTAAAACGCACCCACCAACCGGCAAGAAAAGAAGCGTCTTTCTTTAACAATCGGTATTTGGCTATCAAGTGTGAGAAACGTATTATTTCAGAACAGGCAAATTGTGTCTCTGAGTTTTGATATATTTTAACCAACAAAGTCACGGCGAGAAAATGTCGTACGGTTAAAAAAGGGGTAAGGTATTTTAGGTAAATAGACCTAGCTATGCTTTTAAGGTCTGCTAAATACATTCCATAATACGCCTGCCTTAGCAATTTGACAGGGCCAGTCAAAGCTTCCAACTGAATAAAAATTTACAAAGAATTGTAAAACTCAAGCCATATTTGCAGACACAGGGAATCCAAGTAAAAAAAAACCAACAAACTTACCCATAATAAGGGAGACAAGCGTGTTATTTCATCCACTATTTCAACATTTCACAGTCTTTTCCCTTACCATTTGCGCGCTCAGCCGTCAGACCGCCCCCCCATTTTCCCTACAAACACACTCCTTGATAAACCGTAATTTTAACAAGGTTTATTTGCAGAAAGTGTTACAGTAAGCTAGAGTTTCTCAGGGCATGAGATTAAGGGCAAAACAAGAGCGGCGTCCCTTCTTTTGAAGACCTTTAAAACGAATAGCCTACTGCAGTGTTTATTGTACTCTAGACCTTGATACCGGAACTTGTTTTTTTTTTAGTAAGAACTAAGTTGCACAAACTTAACCATGAACAAGAGGTAATTACAGTTGAATCCTGATAAAGTCCTCGGGACCGAAAAAATGTGTTGACTTTAAGCAAGAGTTGACTTTAACCATTACAAAGAAATAAATAAACACAAAACCGAACTGCGAAACAGTGTTGACTTTTAGCAAGAGTTTCCCTGAAAGGTGTTGACTGTAAGTGGATTCAACTGTAATTAAAATCTGTCATGATTATTACGAGTTGAAGCTAAACAAATTATCCCAGACTCTAAGACTAATGTTAAAGCCACTAAAAAATAACAATATTGTGTGGAACTTTGGAATTCTATTTTTCTAAATTGGACATCGCTAAGTTTACGCCGCAACTTTATGAAAAAAAAACCAACAACTCCGAAGTGTCTTACAATCAGTGAAAAGGAGTTGGATATCGCATATTTCAAATTAAAAGGTGCTGATACTAAAAACAGTGCATTTTTTTCTGAGCTTCCATACAGGAAAAGTTCCATGATAAATGTATTATCAAAATTTTTGTGGAAAACATGTACATTAAAACTTTAGCTGATATAAAAATATATCAGAAGTACAGGGTTTGAAAGGCTTTTTCTTAAATTAGAATTTGCGACATCTGACTCATTGAGACTGTACGCTAGACGATATACTATTGAATTGGAAACACAAAATTAGACTGTGTGTCCTCGTGGTCTAGTGGTAGAAATTCGGCTTAAGGACCGCGAGGTCCGGGGTTCGAGATCTGCATTCGGCCGGTTGACTTTTGGTCTTTGAGAAAGGCTTTTTGCACACACTTCTTCGCCACAATCAGGCGTTCAATGCAGTGAAAAATCTTGTGAGAATGCTAGTGTTATGCGCTTTCGAAACTGATGCTCTGTGAGTTCTGAGAGTAATTTACTTAATCAGGGCCTGTCAGGGAACCCATGTTAAGCGTTTAGAGTATTAATTTTTGTCGTTTAGGCGCTAAATAAAAACGCTTTTCTTACTTACTTTTACTCCTTACTAGCATTTTACTGCCCGTGACTATGAAAGTGCAGTATATGTAGTCTAACCCATATAGGAGATACTGCACTTTGATTGCCAATGGCAGTATAGAGAAAAGGTAACGTTCTAGAACCTACTGGTAGTCAAAGCCATGGATATGGGGGTCTCCAGTCATGCTACATCTGGAGGTATCCTGGTCTTCCACATCCACCTGGGACACAGGAGAACAGTGGCATTTTCAGTAGCTAAACGAAAATGATAATCTTCTGAATCTGAAGCGCTTATGAAAACATTTAGGTCTGAAAATGAAATAATTACCCCCCTTCCCCACCCACCCCACAGTTTTTTTCTTAAGTATTGTTCTTGAAGAAAAGGGAAAAATTCTACATTGTTTTCAAATGGTATCGTCTTTAAAGCGATTTTGCAAACCAGGTGTCAGCAAATAAATCAATTTTTTAGTATCAATGACGAAATCTCATTCGGGTAGACACAAAAAGGTACAGCTACTCTTATTAAAAATCCCATTCATAATAACAAAAAAATGGGCTGAGTTATAACATGTATTTGAGGAAACCTTCTCCAAGTTAGTAAAAAGACGGAATCATCTTTCCATGACATAAGCCTATGTTTCTCAAAGACAATGCATAGAGAGAGCACCTACTTATAAGGTGATTTTCATTAATTTTCAGTTTTATAAATGAAAATCTTCAATTTATCCTAAAACGTTTACATTATCTTTCTTCTTTCAATCAGTTCCAAATTAAACGCAAATATATATGTTATTAATCAAAACATTCTTTTTGGATTGCGTACCCACAAAGCGGCTTTCAAAATGCAGCATACTCGAGTAATTTATGTTTCTCCCTTTAATGCTAGACATAGATATCAATTTGCCCATTGCCTTTTAGTACAACGATATTTCTCTCTTAAAAGGGAAAAGAGAACGACTTTTAAATAGGTCTTCATAGCAATAACCGACTAGCACTTCTTACGATCCATTTACATGATACGTATGTCAAACCTTTATCAAGTAAGGTTTCTAAAACTGAGGCTTAGAAAAAAATACTGTCCCTATATCACTTATACCCTTCAATCATCTGCACATTTCATACGTCAGATTTTTCAACCATAACTGATCACCCAGAGGCCGCATCCACTATTTACCCTTTCACGTGGCCACTTCGCCATAGGAAAGCCAAAAAACCGGATCACATTTGTTTAGTCTGTCATTCACCTATAATTTAACTTAGTATTGCGTGAGCGTTTTGTGAAAGGACTATAATTACTCACGGTCTATTGACTGACCTGAATCTGACTCGGCTGATGACCTTCAAACACTCTATGGTAAGGGCCCCCACCAGCCGGGATCAGGTCTTCAAAAGTCAACAAGAGCTGTTTGTTACCATCTCTGATCATGTCTTGGTTCGCCAGAATGGGTACCTGCATTGGTCGGGTAAAAGACATGTACATCGTTTCCTGCTGCCATTGTCCGTGTTTTTTTATAACGACCAAGAACATAGCTCAAAATTGTTCCTTTAATAAAGAAGAGTTTTTTTTGTCAAAAATATGTTTGCTTATTAATGTTAATCTCTGTATCCGACGTTTCAGTGTCGTAATCCATTTTTTTTTATTTTAGAAATAAAGTATTAACTAAATTGAAATTATTCACTCCCGCCCAAAACAGCGTATGTATGTTATTATTATAGTATAATTATATACCGTCTTCTACCGAGTTTTCCTCATTAAATCTTCTTATTTTTTGATGTCCAACCTTTTATGGTGGTGAATCTTTTCGTGGAATCGAAGTAGTACAGTATAGTAAAATAATTAAAGTCTCAGGCCCTGAATAAGTTATAAAAACATGCTTTAATCAACTCAATGGGTTTTCTAGTAATAAAATGTCGAGGCAAAACTGGGAAGTATAAACACCGACTGAGGAATTGCGCCGTGAAAACAACAAGGTTCTATTCTCACTTTCTGGTTCAACTGCGGTACACATACCATGCGGTTTTCTATATATGATAAAGAATCGAGACGACCTTACCTCTCTCATGGTGACACACTGAAAACAAATTTATTCAGCACTACATAGAACTGTGCATTGCTAAAACTTATAATTCGATTGTCTCCAAACCATGCCCAGTGGAGATAGAACCTTGTTGTTCTCATGGCGCGGAATGTCGGGAGTTTTTTTGGAGTGATAAACAAAAAAAAAAAAAGAAGAAGGCGGGACAATCGTTGCGCTGAACATTTTTTTTTTTTATACTCCATATGTCAAGAACTTTTTTGTTCGAGGGGTAAACACTACTAACAAGATCATTATTTCTATATTTTATCTCTCTCAATTATTTAGTCCATAGACACACAGACGAAGAAGAAAAAGTAGTAGTAGTAGTAGTAGTAGTAGTAGTAGTAGTAGACTAGTAGTAATAGTAATAGTAGTAGCAGTAACAGTAGCAGTAGTAGAAGTAGTAGTAGAAGCAGTAGTAGTAGAAGCAGTAGTAGTAGCAGTAGTAGTAGTAGTAGTGGTTGTTGTAGTAGTAGTAGTAGTAGTAGTGGCAGCAGTTGTAGTAGCAGCAGCAGAAGCATCAGTAGTGATAGTAGTAGTAGAAGTAGCATTAGTAGTAGCATCAGTAGTAGTACTAGAAGTGGTGGTGGTGGTGATCAGGTAATGGTAGTAATGGTGGCAGCAGCAGCAGCAGCAGTAGTAGTAGAAGTAGTAGTAGTAGTAGCAGCAGCAAGAGGTATTGATACATTGAGCAATGTATTTTCCTGAGATTTAAAACGTTAAAAGTTGTTTAAAAGTATTAATTTTTTGTCTGTGGAACCACATTAGAAAACTTCTGTTGGCTTTAATTTTAGAAAAAAAAAAACCCCAATAGATCGGGCCTGTAACTTAACTCTTCTTTTTTTTATCAAACAAAAAATAATCTGGTATCGGGCTCGCTTGTTCTGGTTGGGATGATCTCCCATTTTCCATTTGATGCAATCGCTTTCATTTCTCCCCCCCCCCCCAAAAAAAAAAAAAAAAAAAAAAATTCAATACTAAAATGAAGAACAGAAAAGGACGACATTTATACGTTACAAATACCCAACTTTTCAAACCCAGCGTTTGACCAATTGGTTTTGAATTTCCGTTAGAGAGAGAGAGAGAGAGAGAGAGAGAGAGAGAGAGAGAGAGAGAGAGAGAAACGGAGGGACAAAAATATACAAACAAACAGACAGACGGATTTAGAGACAGACAGATACAGAAATACCTAGCCCCGGATCGAGAAAGAGGAGACGGAGAAAGACAGACAAAGAGATGGAGAAACAGACAGACAGATAGAGATATGGATAGAGAAAGAGAGAGATAGAGCGAGAAAACTTGAGAGATTGACATACAAAAAGACGGACAGACAGATAGAAAGACAGACAGTACAGACCACACAAGTCACAGACAAACAGATGGATTTAGAAAGACAGAGACGGAGAGAGACAGACAGATGGGGAGATATGAAAAGAGAGAGGGAAAAAGAAAAATAGATAGATAAGAAGAAAGAGAGAGAGATAGATAGAGAGATATAGAGAGAG
Organism: Elysia marginata; assembly: GCA_019649035.1. NCBI lineage: Eukaryota > Metazoa > Mollusca > Gastropoda > Plakobranchidae > Elysia > Elysia marginata. The sequence goes on from BMAT01000103.1 coordinate 33,821, forward strand.
TGAGAAAGAGACAGAGACAGACAAATGCAGAGACAAAGACAAAGACAGACAGAGACATAGAAAGACAAAAGGTAAAAAACGGCGAAATTTACAACTGTGAAACAATAATTATGTAGACTGCATTGTATTTTTCTTCTTTCTTGTAAGTCTGTTTTTCTATTGCCTTTTATTTTGACCGCACAGATTTACATGCACTCTACATTATAGGAATACTCTAAGTGTTGGTAATTCTACCTTAGCAATTACAGTCAGACAGAGACAGAGAGGCACAGAGACAGACAGAGACAGAAACACACAGAGACAGACAGAGACAGAGAGGCACAGAGAAAGACAGAGACAGAGAGGCACAAAGACAGACAGAGACAGACAGAAACAGAGACATACAGAACCAGACAAAGACAGACGAAGACAGACAGATAATTAAAATGCTCCTATTACCTTCACAGTGGCCTCGCCTAGCGCTGCATCCCAGTCCTTGTCACACAATTTGTAGTCGCACATCGACTGAACAGAAATATCTAATTGAAAAAAAAAAGAAGTAAACCAAAACAAATGATATTATAATTATATTGGGGCTGTGCACATTGCAAAAATACTGCATTTTGCTACCAAAATGGCGGACTATCGCAGAAGTAAGAGTATAACTCTTTTGTGCTAAGGATCAATGTAGATCTATGTAAATGAGGGTCACATTGATTCATTGCACAAAAGAATATACTCTACATCAGGGAGCGTCCGCCATTTTGATAGCGAAACGCTATAATTACGTAATTTGCACAGCCTCAGTTTGAATAAAATACTGATAAAATACTTAATTTTTTTGTAAATCTTGCTGCGAATTTGCAGTTGTATCTTAATATTTTTTTGTCTTGCAACCAGAGCAAATCAGTCTGATATCGAAGATTTCAGTTTATAACTTCTTTGATATTTTAAATGAGATCGATTTTTACTGGGTTTTCAAACGTTATAATTTATTTCATAAATGTAACATTTTTTTTGCTAAAATGTGTTCCCTATCTTCTGTTCATTTAAAATATACATATAAAAAGCAATAATTCTACTTTTAAAATGCGTTTTCTTACATTGAAATATCGAAAACTCGAACCAATAAAACCACTCTTGAGATATTTTCTAATTATACTGCGTTGCAATGTTTCAAAGTTTACCTTTAGAATTTAGGTAATGGCCGACGGAAAAACAGGTGAATTTTCTAGAAAACAAACAAAAAAAAAAAAACCCACGCAAACGCATAGTTTGTTGGTAAGCTAAAAAAATTTTTTTTGCACTTTAAATAAATCAGGCAAAAAGTAGCATAGAATAATATTTTTTAGTTAGAAATCTTACACAATAATTATAAAACTTAGACCTTTTTAAACTTACGTTGATATCAAATATCTTTAGGAATTAAATGTATTGTTACTTATATTTAACCTTCTCAAATTACATGGAAATCCTCTAAAAAGGAGATGTAGACGCATTTCGGACTTGTGGCTGGTTAATTACAGTAACTTCACAAATAACATAGGTTTATGACCTAGTATTTAGTAAACAGAATATTCTTTTTTGTCTGTTTCCTTGTTTCTCAGAATGTCTGAGTTTTTTGTGAAGTGGTCGGGGTGAATAGCCCTAGGGTACGGGCAGAGTTCTATGACTAGCGATCGAAGAAGCCCTGGTGCTCGCCGCGGGGCACTAGTTTCCTTAACTGGCCCAAAAGAAAAACCAGTTACATAGGTGAAGAAGAAAAGAAAGGAGAGAAAGACAGAAAAGACTCAGGAGAATACCGAAGAAGAAAAACAAGAGTAAAAGACAACAGTATAAACGAAGAATAAAGGAGAAGAAGAAGAACTAGAAGAAAAAGAAAAAAAGAAAGTATAAAAGAAGAACAGAACAAGAAGAACAAGACAAATAAAAATACGACGAAGAATAAGAATAAAGAAAGACAAAAGAGAAGAAGAAGAAGAAGAAGA
>BMAT01000103.1:36014-49094 GCA_019649035.1 Elysia marginata
AAGAAGAAGAAGCAGGAGAAGAAGAAGACGAAGAAAAGTATGACGGAAAATAAAAATAAAGAAAGACAAAAAAGAAGAAGGAGAAGGAGAAAAAGTTACAGAAGAAGATGAAATGGGACAGGAGAATAGAGAAGAAGTCCAAACAGACAGATCGATCCAGAGGAATTAATAATTATCCAATTATTTTGGGAACAAGATAAAGAAAAAGCTGCAGGGGGTAGTCACGTGGCAGACTGGGCGGGGAGGGGGTGGGGCGGTTGGGGCGAAGCTGATCAGTGGTCAGTAGCTTAGTGGCTGACCGGTTGTAGCGTCGACGTCCAGTTTGAAAGTGATGCAGCACTCGGTGTTATGGTCACAGAGAATTGGCACGGTGGACGAGATGCTTATCTCTTCCTCGAATGCTTTCTCGCTCACTACCAGCTTAGCTGGGTTCATCTGGTTTAAGAAAAGAGTAATTTTTTTTGGGTACAAAAGTCAGATAAGATAAGATATTAAAAGACAAATTTTAGAATTCCAACAGAGAAATTCATTGTGAATGAAAAAAAATGAATACAAAAGACAAAAGATAACAAAAATTTGGTTCCGGCAAATTGAAAAATGAAATTAGATCGGCTAGTTTTGAGTTAAAGACCTTTACAAACAAGATCTTTTTTCTATAATAACTCGTCCGTATGTATTTGCTTCGACACGAAATATCTCAAGGTATGTTGAATCTATAATGATTACTATATATAGGACGTGTTTAGACACTGACAAAATCTCACTTTTGCCTATTTCACACCAGCGGCCTTTATTTCTTTATTTATCTTCAAGGTTTGAACAATATGATCGTCTTTTAATACTTTATTATTATTTTCAATTAGACCAAAATTTTGTCTTTTTAGTACAGTTTCTTGAATTTCTCCCCATCCCCTCAGTTTAAGATAAACAACTAGGCTACCTGTTCAATGGTTTAAAAATTAATGGAAGTCGCTGAGCGCTTGCATGAAATATTTTTTTTCACCCTATGTCTTTGAAGTTCCGTCCTTTTGTTCTGGACTAAACTAAGTCACAAACTAGGATATGTCAATCTCTTGCGCTGTCCTTCTTGCAGAGTGCGCAATCCTTTGGAAAAAAAAACGACGCAGCTTAAACAAAGCGCTTTTAGACCACTTTTGATACACAATTCCGCACGAATTGGTCGTTACAGATCAGAACCATTTTTCTATTGCAACGCGGAAGTCTGATGGTCTCTCGTATAAAAATTAATATAACTACATGGAAATCAAAATTATACCTAGACTCAAAAATCTGCCAGCCTACGAATAAAAAGGTGAAAAAAAATGCCCGCTCACTGAAACATCGATTCAAAGAAAAAGCACTGCCTAATAAATGAGAGTTATGAACAATGGCAGAGGGTGAGGGTTATTAACGTGTATATCTTTGTTGAATAGAAATAAAATTGATTCCTGATTTCGTTGGTCTCTCAACAGAAATCCTCAATTTGTTTCGATCCGTGTTTTTCAAAGAAGTTAATGTACTTAAGTTATATTTCACAAACAGTAATAATTAAAAGCCTAGATCTGGGCCACGCATACGCTTTGTTGGCTAAACGCATTTGAAATATACGAACTAGGTACTAACGAGTAGGTTGGGCGAAATTTTTTCATTTTTGATTCGGCTCATTGCTTGGTGATGTGAAAGTTATCAAAGAATATAAAAAGTAACATAAATTGCTGGTTTTGTAGGGTGTATATCTTTTGTGTGCAATACATTTTGATAAACTGTTATCTTAGTTTACATTATTAAAAACTTTCCGGTGATTAGTTTTTTTGCATTTTATCTAACTGTGATTTTTCTTTTATAATTATTTTCTATTCTAAAGTAAAAAAAAAACCGTATGAATTTGTGATTATTTACTGTCGTTTTAATATACAAAATTTATATGCTATTATATTAACATAATTTTTGCGCGCTTTTCACTGTTTTTAAAATGAGCGAGGGAAAGAAGCTCACAAACAAAGACAGTCGTATTGTGGGACCAAATCTACCAAGGTAAAATAAATTTTTAGAATAAATTACAACAGGCCACTTATAGCATTCTTTTCCTTATTAACAGCAGCTGTCTTTAAATTGTGCCCAAAGGCCACGCAATCTTTAACAAAATCTTCAGAGTGTGTCTGTAATGTATTTTTAAAATCGTTTAAAAGCCTCTCTAACGAATTATACTACGATTCAAAAGAAAAAAAAAACTTTTTAGAAAATGCCAGGCGGAATGGATTTGCCAAAGTAAAGGTTTTTAACAAAAAAACCCTATAATTGGGCCTTCCGTCTCCTGCCGTCTACTAACACATGACGACATCTTACAAAGTTTTTACAGACAGTAAATGGGCAGGATGTCCCAATTTTCACATTACAACTCGTTTGTATTTGAAATAATCAATGTATATAAACTTTCAAATAATAATAATTGATGAAATTATAAAAAAAAACTGCGTTAGGATAGTTATGAGATTTTTTTTCTTACTTTAAAATTTTACCCCCCCCCAAAAAAAAAAAAAAAAAAAAAAAAGAGGACAAAAAATTAACTTGTAGAAGAGTCTTCTCAAGTCAAACTTTCAGACATAACGAAACATTAACGCCGGTGGCGATGCACAATTTGAATAGACGTTTTTTAAAAGTGCGAGTTATTAGTTTTAGAATAAAAAGCAATAAAAAATAGAGAAAAATATCCAAAACTGAGCAAAACAGCAAACAGATAAAATAACATGAAACAATCCGAGAGTAGTAGCTGTTAACCGAAATTTCATTGACACGGTAATATCTCCCGCCCACACCGGCCACAGGACTGTTCTAATTAGTATTGTAACAATCAGTTGCCATGGAGACGACCAATCAGCAGGACTGAGCAACATTATTAGTGTGGGCTTCGTACAGAACAAAAAGATTTGCTTAGTCAAAGCGAGGTCAGACTATTTCATCATTATGATCACGATGCTGACAACATTGGCCCAGCATCACTTAGGAAATAAATACATTTTCAGACATAATTATCACCATCTGAGGGAGAAAACTTCCTTAAGGTGCCGAGCCATTTTTTATGACCAATGATTTTACAAACATAAACTTAGCCAATTAACCAAATTCGATTTTCTTTATTAGGCTACAAAATGAGGCAATATTAACACTATGGAGGGCTTAAAAGAAAAACAAAAACAAAAAGAACAAAGTTTTACTGTCCTTTTTTTTAAACAACTGGAATGTGTTCCAAAATAAGTTTAACCATCGCGAAAGGATTAACACCAATTTTAACGAGAAGTAAAGCAATTTTGTAGTTGTATAAGTCGCTAGACCGTTGCCCCGGCAACGAAACAACAGTACATATCATAGCTAATAAGACAAAATCTTGGCCTTCACCTTCAGTTAAAATGAAAGAAATCACGACACGCAGAGCCTCCACGGAAGATTTGCTAAAAAAAAAGGAAGCAGAGAATGACAATATATCATTCTGACAGACAAAGCTGGGAAGCGAGACAAGCTATAATTTTATCATGTGTCTTCATACGCCTTCTCACTTATTGTGGTATGTAAAAGTTAGCCTACATAATTATTTTTATCGATTAGCTTTTTAATTACTCGTGTGGGTTTTTTCATGTTTCAACTTGACCGTATCTCAGAGACTGACCGTGACGCCAGCGTAAAAAGTGTTGCTCTTCAAGGTTCCGCTCATCTGGGCTTGATTGCCGTCATAGAAGGCTCTCACTTGACACCCAACCTGGAAACAGGAAATGAGATTTTCATTTTTTTGGAGTGTAGTAATTCAATGCGGGGCGTTAGACATGATTGTTGGAGTTCTCAACGCATATAATAACACTTACCTTGACCGGAGATACTTAAGATAAATATTTAAAAGTATACACAACCATTAAAACATCAATTGGCGTCGAAATTAAAAAAAACCCGTAAGGTAATTTAATACAAGCACAGGAAATAAAATCTGTTGTTTTTCAAAATTGAAAAAATTAACACTCAAAAGTTCCGGTTCTAGTTGTGAGGCAGCGTAGCTGGATGGTTTGCGAGTCGACGTCGAATTCTTAATCCAGCAGTCAAGGGTTTGATTCTCAAGTGATTTCATAAAGATCTAAAGTCAATAAACTTAAAAAAAAAAAGAAAACGGACCTGACAATATGTTTGGTCGAAGAAATGGAATTTAAAGTAGGTGATAAAAAGGTGAAAAAGTCCACCTTTTTTAAAATTGCTCTAATGGTGTTGTATTAAAGCTGCATAATATAATTATTCTTGTCGTGCGACACAAATGGGTGCGCATTCTGCCAGAGGAAGAGCGAAAAGGTGTATTGTTTTACCAAGATCTACTCGGCCTTGCTGAGATAAAATGTCCTAACCAATATGAACCCGGGGAACATTCCACGCAATTTATAGGAAAAAATGCGGCACAACACCTGGTCAATTAGGCAAAAGTGGACTTAATCTTTAGAAACACTGACGAAACCTGATGCGGAGCTTAGGCCCTAACGTTAAAGAGGAGGAAAACTTTACACGCGTAGCTTAAAACAAAAGGAAATATGACGCACAAAGCCTAGGCTAGATTCAGGCCTAATCTAGACTCTACATCAAAATAATTTCTACACTTTTATTTAAAACTTGATCTATACCTATGGCATATTAATTTTTTCGACACTTAATCTAGATTCTATATCTAGATCTACATCGAAATTAGATTCCGGTAAATGCAGGATTCCACAGACAGAGTTGGAAAGCGGACGAAGCTTTAATCTAATCATGTGTGATCTTCCGCTTTCCGATTTTTTTCGTGATATCTAAAAGTTGGCTTACATTTCTTTTGGTCAATGACAACTCTTCAATGGGGATTTAGAGAATTTTAGTAGCGAGTGGGTAAGTCCTAAGTATTAGTTTTTTCCCTCTGAGCGCACGTGTAGAGGTGTTATTTATTATACGAAAAAGATAAAAAACACAGCGTATTTTATATATTATTTACTTCATTAGACAAACAGAATGCATGCAAACCTCCATTTTTCTCATTACTCAAATTGTTTTGATAGACTTTAACTCCTACATCAAAAAGGCTCATTCTTTAATTGACTCTAACAAAAGTAGCAGTAACGTAAAAAAAATTCTAAGTTCCACACACATAGGATCATTTAATAAAGTAAAAGAAAAAGCTTTGATTTTTATGCGAAAATGTTAATTAAGAGCCAGTTTTTTACTTTGTATGGATATAGACCCACCTAAAAGATTTATGGACTGTCTTACTAAGCGCCTCATTATAAGCGAGCATAGTGAACGGCTCTGGATAAACTCCGCATGCGTAACATAATTATTCTTACGAGTGTTTCGTAAAGAGGAAGACTAAAGAGTGTAATCTGCAAAGCAGCACCATTAATTATTGGTCGTTTTCTCTTTATTGTACTTAGCCCGAATGACGTCAATGTTCAATGCTTAGAACGCAGTTAGCCTTAATGAAGTGGTCCAAAAAAAAATAAAGAAACAATCTAGATTACACAGAGCTTAGGCCTAAACGGAAGAAAACACGACACGCAGAGCATAAAACGAAAGGAAACATGACGCACAAAAATCTAGGCTAGATTTTGGCTTAATCTGGACTCTACATCAAATATACTCTTAATTTTTAAATTGATACCTTACTTTTGATGATGATTCCTCTCTTTATATGGTACAGGGCAATGCCACTGTAAGCGGTTCATATCATACTGTCCATTTTTGTTGCACACTAGTTTACAATTAGCAACTCATTTGTTTTACCCTTTTTTTTCTCAATGCATTTTTGCAGATCTAAAACCATTCGGTATTTTATTGTGTAGAAAACAGTTTGGTTTTTAGTCTAAACTCTAGTGAAAAAGTTAAAAATTTTTTTCAATACTTTGCGCAAACTATGTCAAAAGTATTTATTTATCACGCAAGTTGATTAAAAAGCTTATTTTCAGATGCTGACATACGGTTATGAGTGAGGCTTTGAATGAGTCATACATGCAAGAACGCACTAGATTTTATGCTTGCATTTTTATTACTGTAGAAATTCATGTGCAGAACTTTTCCAAATGTCTAACTTAAACGTTATGTAATCCTGACTCTTGACAGTTCATGGTTTACCAGTTTATTTTTAACCTTTCTGAAAGAGGTTACATACTGCTACACTAACTGTCTTCATTATAATTAGATCATTGGCCTTTGATGCGGTGTGCAGATTTACTTCTAGCTGTGTCGACAGTACAGTTGCGTAATGCAATTTGTGAATTTTATTTATAGCACTATTATGCAATGCTCACTGTAATTTTAGTGATGGCACCTTTATGTAAGGCACAATACGCTTTTAGCTACCGTTACACATCTAGAACCTTTATGCAATGCACATTGAGCATCTTCTAAAGATGGGAATAGACAAAATAACGGCAATTTATATTTTTATTATTTTTTTAACGTGTAAAAGGAAACGTAAGTACAGCCAAAGCATAATACATTTTAACACAAAAATGAAACTACTCATCAATTAAAACTTAGGCTCCCAACCAGAGTTCATGTCCCGGGAAAGCAACTCACTTACATTTTCCTCAGTCCACCCACCCGTAAAGAGAGTTCTTGGTTAGAAGCAGGGCTTGAAAATTGTGGAAAGCTAGTATTTAAGCGCCTTACAGACAGGAAGTCAATTGTGATACCCTGAATATAAAAATGAATAAAAACTGTCCTATGATGAAGATTGATGTTAAGTCTGCAATCGGGAGAGACATTGTCGCAAACAGCGCGACTCATTCGGACGTATGAAATTCTAATTTAAGACAACTCATTTACAACTAGATTTAATATCTCTTTTCCACTAGCATTTAAATCAAAATATAATTTTTTTATATCTTTCTAGACAACTTTAATAATTTCATGTATTTTTTAACATTCCGAAGATCGGGACAAACCCGTTTTTTTTATTATAAAAGACTTGTAGTATGGAATTCGCTACCTCTCTAGCTTAGACCCACTGGTTGCATGATTTCCGTCAAATTTCTTACATTAGTATTGAGATGGCCTCGCAGTAAAGTTCCATCCAGAATGGCAGTTCTGTCGGGGTCCTGAAGAACCTGTGGTAGGACGGCTGGGTCTTCTTTCCCCTCAAATGTCCACACGACCTGGAAGCGCTGATCTGGGTCCATCTGGGGCCAGTTGATGTCGCAATGGAACTCAAATGATTTGTTGTTGAGAATGATCGGGCCAGTTAGAGTGGGGCGAGTCTTGAGTTGGGGATGGGCGTCTGCGGATAAAGACTCGTTGACGTCACTGCTACAGCAAAATATCGTATCGCAGAAGTAAATGCCATTTTATGACGCGCATAATTGAATTATTTATACAAATATTATCGCCCACATTACTGTAGAAATATGACTTAAGTGCGCTGAGCTGTTTTTTCTAAGTTATATAAACGGGACGTTGCATATCTTACTAAATTAGATATACCTTTATGTGCGAGGGTAGAAACTATTTAAAAATGATATGAAATTTTCTTTTTGCAAGTGGAATGATGTTGTATGAAGAACTAACCGATGGGTTAATAATCCTAACTGGGAAACTATTTTTTAATTTGTTTTGCAAAATTAGAAACAAAAACAAAAAAAAACGCCACCAAGATCGATAAACATGCAAAAGTCGACAAAAAACAAAAATCAGGTAAATAAAAAGGTTGGGTTGAGCTGTAAAGAATAGATGAGAAATTGGACTAAACTGTTCTGTATCTGCTAGGGGTTGTTGTATGAGCGTTAAAAACTAATTTATGGCAGTCGGCAGTCTCTATGGTTGGGTTCAGCACTAAGGAATTTTCTTTTCTGCTGAACTAACCACCCTACCGAGAGCTCGCGCAGTGAAGTCTTTTTTTATCTTTACACATAAGAGAGCTTCGTGACACAAAAGATCTATTTAGCGGTGGTGTTGTAAAGTGCAAACAACAAATCACCGTACTCCCACATTGTGACGTTTTCGGGAAAATCCGATTTCATAATAACAATACTGGACATATACATGCGTTAGGATAGCAAAGGAATAAATTTTTGTAGTCAGGGAAAAGGTTTAGAGCTACCTCTTAGGGCTGCTTCCGATCACCTTTTACTATAGTCTCAAGGTTTTTGTATTCGTTGAGTATGCGTCTCCATGTCTTTCTACACCTTCTTGGTTTTGGTTGTTAGAAGCCTTCGTTAATGCGTTTCAGACTTTTGTTTAAACTAATACAGTATTGTGATAACAGTTACATGCATTGGTCAGGAAAAGAGAAACACGTAGCATAAAAGTTTAAATCTTTCCCTTATTTGAAATGTAGTTTCTACTGTGGCGAATAAGTTGACAATTTTGCTTTTTTTCAGATGGTTAAAGCTTATGTTTTAAAGAAAACTACATATTGGTAGAATTGGAAAACACCTGCGTAACCACTCTTACCTTTACAGGGCGCAAAACCTGTTGGAGACCACTTGCCTAGAGGGCATGGAGGAATATCACCTGTAAACAACAAACATAGAAAAAATGTTTTAGGGTTCAGGATTTCATGACTCACACGCCCCAAAAAGAACTATGTCAAGACTCTTTGAGGTCTAAGAGAGCGTTTTTGTGTGAGAGTGAGTTTGATAATAGTAGGGATTTCATCAATAAGTCGCTTTCAATTTGTTTTCTTTCTGTACAATTTTATTTCTTTTTCGTTCTTTCTATTTACTCCTCTCTTTCTCACTTATTTTTAATCTCTTTATCAAGCATCTTTTCAAACTCTTCACAATATCAGCATCCTCTAACTCTTCACAAAATCAACATCCTCTCCAACTCTCCACAACATCAGCATCTTCTCCAACTCTTCACAAAATCAGCATCCTCTCCAACTCTTCACAAAATCAGCATCCTCTCCAACTCTTCACCAAATCAACATCTTCTACCACTCTTTACAAAATCAGCATCCTCTCCAGTTCTTCACAAAATCAACATCCTCTCCAACTCTTCACAAATTGAGCATCCTCTCGAACTTTTCACAAAATCAACATCTTCTACGACTCTTTACAAAATCAGCATCCTCTCCAGTTCTTTACAAAATCAACATCCTCTCCAACTCTTCACAAATTGAGCATCCTCTCCAACTCTTCACAAAATCAGCATCCTCTCTCACTACATCTTGTTTGATACTTGTTTTTTTCATATATTAAGTGAAGGCAGCCATATTAACTCTGTCCCTCTAAGATACAAGGCGCTGAATGCCGAAGCTACTACAAGCCGAAGGTTTAAATCATACTAAAGGCAAACATTTCGGGAATTTTATTTATTTTTGGTTATTTATTTTCATGTATCCAGTGCCATTGCTGTTCCATACTGCCTAAATTACCAGTACTCTATCTTTTTATGTATGTATTTTAACGTATTTATCTTTCTGTATACATTTTTTAATTTTTGTATGCTGCGTCAAATTTCTTTTGGGACAATGACGTATTCTCTTCTCTTATCTTATCTTATCTTATTTCCACTAAAAGCCTACTTCTTTCCACTGCTAGTTTCATACCTTTAAAATATTTCAATCTTTTGTTCTTTTGTCTAAATATTTTGCATCCTTCTTCTTTTCCCTAAACTGTTATTACTTCTCTGAACTATACCCAAGTTTTATTAGTGATGGCGCATGGCTGAACTTCAAACCGACTTGACCCCATATAACTGCGTTTCACTTTCTTATAGCAACAGGTATATAGAGCAACACAAACCTTAAACAACTGCAACTGAAGAAACATAAATCTTTAGAATTTCCCCTCATTGTTATATTGTTCTCTTTAATTCTTTTTTCTATATAAGATGGAACATGATTTTACTGAAGTTGACAATTTTAATGTCAGTTTAGTGGATTGATTGAAGGATATTTTTACAAGCCCAATTCCACTTCAAAGGTGCTCTCAGGGCTTGGGTCCCAATGACAATTTACGGGCTGCCATGACTTAGCCTCAGCCGGTCACATTATACTGACACCGACCCAACCAGTAGGGGCCCGGACTGTGCTCGGCTGAGTTTCGAACCCGCGACCTCTTGGCCACGGAGCGAGGCCACTACCAACTGAGCTATCTAGGCCCCCGTCAGTTTAGTGGAAGTAAGACTTCGTTAACGACATTTCTAAAAAAATTAGTATATCAATCTGTAACAAAACAAGACCTCAGGCAAAGCAAATGTCATCATGTGGTCGCCAGAATTGTTGACCTGGAAGAAATCATTGAATGAAAGAATAATATGACGTACCGGCACAGTAAGCAACTGGGCAGGATGGAGGCGGGCTGAGGTAGTACACGTAGAAACCTGAGCAGTTCTTTACGGCGATATCCACTTTGTGCTCACAGCACGGATTTGCAGCGCCGCTGCCGCTGTTGAAGTTACCACAGGCCTCACGCATAACGATGTCATCTGAAATAATAATGGTGTCATCAAGGAAATTAGAAAATATTTTGACTTATTTAAAGTGCCAGAGAAAAAAGGGAGGGTATCATCTGGGATCAAACAAATTTTTTTTTGAAGAAAAGTTTCTTTTTCGTCTCAATTTTGTTTCCAAAAAATTGTTCTTAGAGGATACTTACGTAAATTAATGAGTTTCGATGCTTGCGAATAGAAATCAGGTAGTTTTTGTGTATTCAAATTTTCTACGTTATTCAAGCAACCAGAGACAGAAATCATTATCATAATATAGAAAGTTAGCAATATGTTATCGAGCAGAAACCATTAATATATTAGAGAAAGTTAGCAATATATTATAGAGCAGAAATCATTATTATAATACAGATTGTTAGCAATATATTAACGAACAGAAATCATTATTATAATATAGATTGTTAGCAATATATTATAGAGCAGAAATCATTATGATATTAGATAAAGTAATCAATATGCTATCGAGCAGAAATAATTTTTGTAACATAGAAAGTAAGCAAGTTGTTATAGAGCATAAATCATTTTTGTAATACATAAAGTTAGCAATATGTTAAAGAGCAGAAATCATTATTAAATTAGAGAAAGTTAGCAATATGTTATCGAGCAGAAATCATTATTAAATTAGAGAAAGTTAGCATTATGTTATCGAGCAGAAATCATTATTATAATATAGAAAATAAGCAATATGTTAAAGAGCAGAAATCATAACTATATTAGAGAAAGTTAGCAATATGTTACAGAGCAGAAACCATTATTAAATTATAGAAAGTTAGCTATATGCTATCAAGCAGATATCATTATTATATTAGAGAAAGTTAGCAATACGTCATCGAACAGAAATCATTATGATAATATAGAAACAGACCAAAATATGTCATCGAGTAGAAATTATTATTATACTAGAGAAAGTTAGCAATATGTTATCGATCAGATATCATTATTACACAAACTTCTGTACGACATTATTCGACGTTGCAATCCAGCATTACTCTTGCCTTACTGGTAAAGTTGTTACTCCTTGCTAATTGTCTTCTGGTTATTTCACAAGATGCGCTTGCCATACTTAAATCAAGCACGGTTTCAGCACCAAGGACTTTAGAAAAAAAACATTATGCCTCTTTATATCAACAACACCTTTTGTATGGGCACCCCACCATGCGAAAAAAAATCACAGTCGTTCAAATGATCCGTCATCGATATTTAGCCTAAGTATAGATGACGCATCACGTCAAAAGATTTTTTGTATAGCTGTCGCATCACGTCAAAAGATTTTTTGTATAGATGTGTATAGATGACACATCGCGTCAAAAGATTTTTTGTATAGATGACACATCACATCAAAAGAATTTTTTAGTTGGGTGATTAGACTTAATAACAGAATACCTCTATTCACAAACAACATGGAACAAATTAAAAAAAAAAAAACAACAACACAGAAGAGGACAATTATTCATGAGAAGTTCGGTTGATAAAGAAGTGTTATCTATACCTGCTACAGTAGGATGGGTACCCTTCATCCAGATGGGAACCACAGTGCCGCACTTGAGTCTGTCCGGGCATGTGGTGGGCATCTCTCCACCAGCCTTGGACGTGAAGCGGTACCAGCCCTCAGGCAGGTGGATGTCACATATCGGCTTCTCTGGATAGCCCGTCTCATAGCCTGAAACAATATTAATGTTCAATGGAAAGGTAGGATTTATTACTTTTTTAATATATGTATATATGTGAGATAATTGGGGATTTTTCAGTTCGAAGTCAATTTTGGGCATATGAGATGGATGTATTTATTGTTGAAATGGCCAACATCTGTGAAGCTCTGGTTAAAAGCTTATGGTTGGTCAAAGATTAGCAAATCCCTAAACTTACTTTTGAGAAAATTAATTTATACAACTGTAAGTGTAACTCAAAATTGCGACTTCGGAATAAAAAAAACCCAAAACTACAAAACATCAGCTGCCTAACAGTTTTTAGACTAGTTAAAGATACTTAGCAAGTTAAAGATTCAAGTCTGCCTTGAATTTTTTATTAAGATCGAACACATCACTCAAGCTAATTGTACATTGAAACAAGTAAAACTATTTAGAAAACGTAGAAATTAATAGAAACGGTCTGAACATAACAGAATTATGCTAGTCACGACAAAAGACGTGTGGCCCCCTGGACGGGCTGAACTTAAGCAAAGTCAGTCTTTGTGAGCGTGGCCAGATTGTATCATCTAACCTTATGAATATTAATGTCTGTGGAAATAATATGGTACTTATAGGACTTTTAGGGGTTTTGAGGGGCGGTGTCTAAGAAAAATTTTGGGAATTCGATGGGAGCATAGTGTTACCAACAAGGAAATATCTGAAAGAACTGGCATACGACCAATTCTAGAAGAAGTCAAGAAAAGAAGATAGAGATGGCTTGGACTTGTCCTTAGAATGAGCAAATCTCGACATCCATTGATTGCTCTCACGTGGAATCCACAAGGAGCAAGGAAAAAGAAAGACCACAGGGTACCTGGAGGAGATCAGTGGAAAGTGAAAGAGTGGAGTCAGGGAAGACATGGAACGAACACAATTGGCTCGTTCAGGACAGTTTTGAATGGAGGAAGTTTGTGGGTGCCCTATGCTCTCAAAAGGACTATGG